>JANSTX010004493.1:5349-18566 GCA_027564355.1 Penthetria funebris
ATAAATTTTTCCTGAAAATAAAATGTCATTAATTTTCGATCTGAGTTATGGGGGGGTAAATATAGTGGTTTGGGTAGTGTTAACAATATATTGATATTTTATATTTTCATAGATTCATCTGATACGAGAAAGGAATTTCCGATTAATTTTGAAATTTCTTCTGGTCCCTTTTAGCCATTTTTCTTTTCTACTTATTTTTTTTTTCTTGTATTTTTTGCGTTACAAAGTCCGTATAGATTGACAGTACGAGTACTATTTCAACACAATATATTTAAAATTACATATAGAAAAAGTATTAAATTTTCATTTTAACTTACCGAAAATCTTCAGATGACATTCCGGAAATTGTTTTCTGATTATTTTGATTCCACATCAATGCTTCCGTTGTTAAATGACCTTCGGCTGCAATTTTCATTTGTTCTCTAGTGCAAGATATATTTTCATTTTCTAGATTAACCTCATACCAATTATCTTCGTACCATCCTGTAAGTTAAATAATTAAATAGAATTTAAATAAAATCAATAGAATTTTATGGGTAAATTTTATGCACAATTTTATTGGAAATTGTGGTATATGCTCGTATACGACTTTCATTGTACAATAGAAAATCAAATTAACTCTTTCAATTTAGTTTTAAATATTTTATTATATACTATTTGGATTTTATGGTTTCTATTTTCCAATATCCTTTAGTGATTTTTTTTAATTATGTTTCCTTTTACTATTGTTAGAAATAATTCTAAACAAATTGAAGGAATTTCTTATTCCGTTATTATATTATCATTCACAATGAGTTTTTGTTAAATAATAAGAAATTATAGCAGTTTTGTGTTGTACATCGAACGATCCCTTAATATGAACTATCAAAATTAACCGGTTTTTTTTTCGGAAAAACAAAAACATTTGTTGTTTATATTTAAATTTTTTAAAAAATCTCAACATTTTGGATCATTATTAAACCTTAGGGCAACAAACAAATTTGCAATAACATTTTGGTATTTTTTTAAATAATTTCTTTATATATATTTTAATAATTGTGAACGTGATCAGCTTTTCGACAGCTACAACTGAGTGAAGTTGTTAACATTTCGACTGATGGACATTATAGTTTACATAACTAGTGATACAAAAGATTTACGGGCCCTAATAATATCTGTAGTATCTAATAGAATTATAGTGACCATAGTACACGTTTTGTGCTGATGGGAATCTTTGTATCAGATGATACGATCATTATCCAAGTAATTTGTTGGTGTAGATGTGTATATACAAAGTCTTCAAACAAGACATTAAACATATACTTTTGGCCGCGGTTACACGTCATATAATTAATATAATTGGCATATAAAGTGATGAGTTTCTAGACCGCGAGATATGTTAAGGAACCTTAAGAAGTTAGTCGGTCACACCATTCAATACAAATGATGAAATCATGTTTTCATGCCATTACCGTCGTAACCCGCTCCTGATTTATAGAGACGAGAATTGCATTTGGTGTTTGATTATTTATTTAATTGGTTCACAAAACCTTAGTGTCACATAACTTGAGGGTACTGTTTTCGACGTCCATCGTGTGCTTATGTGTTGAATGAATTGGGTGAATTGTTTCACTATTTTGTCAATATACCAATATACGTTTGCAAAAGTTTCTAAATTTCCAATTTTTTATTTGCGTATGGCTGTCAGTGAAAACAAATTGAGCTGGTGTCATCATCAAATTACAGATGTTTGACACCGCGAAAAAGT
This sequence comes from Penthetria funebris, assembly GCA_027564355.1. Lineage (NCBI taxonomy): Eukaryota > Metazoa > Arthropoda > Insecta > Diptera > Pleciidae > Penthetria > Penthetria funebris. The sequence goes on from JANSTX010004493.1 coordinate 7,097, forward strand.
AATTTTAGATCAAATAACCTAGTTGTAATTTCCATCACATAGTCGATTGTGGATATTTGACAAAAATCGAAAAAAAAGGTTTCATTGATTAACAGACATATCATTAAACTTGACTGCACGTGAAGTGACTCAGTTTAAATGAAATTTTTTGTAAACAATATACCTACAGCCCTTTCAATTGATTTTTTATATTTAGATTTAAAATTTAGTTAATGTTATACTAACACCGATTGCAAATAACTTGTTCAATGTAGATTAGACATGGGTTAGACATTTATATACAACATAGAGCTACTGCAAACTATACATATTTTATATTCCATTTTCTATTGCCAATTTATCATAAAATATTAAGAAAATCTCGTTTTTTTTTTTTTACACTGATGACCAGATACACATTTCGGTAAAGGCAGCCATTTTAAATCGAGCTAATAATATTCAACTGAAATTTGTAATCTTCATATCCAGTTAAATAAAACATAAAAGAAACATAATAAATACAAGTATATTGGTGATCATAAGTTTAAGTACCAATACACCACCGACAGACAACAATTGAATATATCATTGGCAGGTGTAGATACAAGATTTTAGATGCATGTGCGTATTTAATTTTGCTGTGCTATGTGATTGTATTAAAGAACGACTTTTAGATCCGACGAAAAAGTATGTAAGCCAACAATAATTAGATTAAAAAATATTGTAGCAGATACGGATCATAATACTAACCGTAATAGAATAGGTGTTAGTACATGTAAACACCCACAAAAACCCTGATTGTTCTGTAACTTAAAAATTATATAAAATGATGACTATGCACTGAATTTATTTCAGTTTCTAAATTATTAGTACATGTAGCATCGAACATCTTCTCACAATTCAGAGAGGCGCTAATTGTTAGTTCGACTGTACACCGGTGAAATTACCGTTTGTAGCATTTTTACTATTGCATATCGATGGCAAATTTTTCGCCTATTTACTCTCGTAGCATAATATCGAAATATTTTTACTTTGCGTTTATTGTCATAATGTAATGTAACTGATTCATAGAAAATGTGTATATACTGATAAAATATTGACAGTCATGACGAAAATCTGGGTTTAAATTTCATCGACGATAAAATTTATTGTCTAAATTTTTGCATAGTATCATTTAATCGGGATCGAAGTAGTTTGCATCATACTATAATCAGTAGGGACTATATTGCATAAATCAAGTAAGTCAGTTTTTATAGCCATTGTTGATAGCAACACATGAATTGTTTCATATGATAAATTCTACAGCAATATACATAGCTCAATAAACTATTCATTTAAATCAGAATTTCTGTCATAAGGAATTATAACTTTAAAACTAAAAAAAAAAATATTGCACTTATTGTTCTCTACTAAATTATTCAGTTGCATGAATAGAGTGGTGCATATATTTCCAGCTATATATTCTATTGGTAAGGTATTTTTCACCTATTCAACAAACACGACAATTACCCTCTCATTTTTCAGTTTCAATCACACTTTAAAAGTTTAACTATATGGTTACAAGATGATGAGATAATTATGGTTTGAATTAGCTTCAAATATTAGACGGTCACTCCATTCTTCACTTTAAATAAAATATTGTTATATAAATGGAAATGGTATTTCAACATGGGACCTAACTAATTATAAAATTATTAAACATTACAAATATTTTAAGTTTACAAAATTAGTGCTTTTGCAGCCAATTTTAAATTTTTGGTTGCGTAATTTTAATATTTTTTTTCCTGTCTCTAAAAAGGCAAAATCTTAGCAGAATATACGTCAATAAGGAAACCACCCTCGCTTAAATTTCAGCATTTTTTTCGCTTTTTTTTCGGGTAAATTATTACATAATATAAAAAATAAAAAGCGAAAAACACAATAAAATTCCTGTCATTCAGAAAACGCAAACTGTCTTTAACTTTTAAACGTACCTAGCTCCCAAAGGCTTTTTATATTCTTTAGCTAGCGTCAACATGCTATTATAGAACATTGTACATGAATGTAAGGATAGATAGTTAAAAGATGATTTGAGAATGAGATACAATGAATATACAGTAGACTCACAAAATACATGATTTTTGTTTTTCTTGTGTACAACGTATTTTTCAATTTATGTAACAATACATCATTTACTATACCCTTAACGAATGTTATGAAATTTCTGGCTCACATTGTTATTTGCATATTATTTTATACGAGATTATGTACCAAATATATACGTACCTGATTCATTGTTATTTACATTATATTTCTATAGTCTAATATAAAGCAATAAAGAATAATATGTATAGTCACAAAGCATATAGCAGACATAAGTATCACATCCCACTATATGATGTAACTATATCCTATAAATGCCATGATCTAGGGGATAAATCCAAAGTGATGTGATGTTTTTCTTACTATCTGATGTTTACATTTATTCAGGATGTTATTTTCATAGGTAATATTAGACATATACAATATACTTATATAAATATTTTTATAGAATGACAATCATCTTATTAAAGATGTTAACAGATACATTTTAATAAAACCATAAAAAACTACACCTCTGTTTTGAACGTTAAGAACTATATAAAATATAAAAAACATAGAAATTTGAAAAGGATTCATAATACACAGTTGCAGCAGGCAGGACCCAAAACATTAAAAATTACAGTAAAAATGCATTATAGAGTTCATGCATTGAATATCGGTGGAGTGGTCGACTAATAATCTATATTCACTTTCCAGTGATTTCAGCGAAAATAGAATATTTCAATTATATAGCATGGTCGGTCAGTGTTACAAATAAATATAAACCAAATAAAATATTAAACTCAATTGGGGAAATTGAACCACTGAAGAGGCATAAATTAATTCCTCAATGCAAAAGATGCCAAGCTATTAGTCATCATTATAAGTACTGCCATAAAAAAACACTGTGTTAAATGTATCAAAAAAATATTTATCAAAAGATTGTGACAAATCACAAAATCAAAAGTCAAAATGTACTAACAAAAAAATGCAAAAAAAGCAATCTAGAATATTAAAAAAAAACCCCCAGTCAAAGTTTAAAATAGAAAATTCAAAGCCTAACTCTACAAGTTTTACTACAAGACAACAAAAATAAAAAGAACTAATTATCCTACTAATATAAGGGAATTGATGAAAAATAAACACAAAGCAAGAAAAGTGGCATTTAACGAGATCATTGAGATACAAAACCACATGAAATAATCTTACACAATAACTACGTCGATAAATTAATCAGTTTAAAAATAGCACAATAAAAAAAACTAAGGAAACAATTAATTCAAATTCCTGAAATTAAATCAAATAATGGGAATGATCGAACGGAAACTTAAATTTGTGTATGGCACGATGTTATTTGTCACCTTCCAAGCTTCGTAGCCATGCAATAGTTCCGATAAAAAATTTGTTTTAAAAATGCGCAACTATTTTGTGAAATTTGTGACGACCGCCATACTCCTTTACCTTTTATATATGGAAATTTACATCTGTTTCAGCACATCAATTGTCAAAAAACTTACCAAAAATTGGAAGTCCTCCTACTCAAGTTTCCATTTTTTGGCAATATAATTAGCAGTCCCTATTTTCATAAGGTTAGATTATCATCAGACAATCACACTTCACTAAAAATGATCGAGTATTGATGCAATTATATCCAAGTCCAATTTCAACATTTCTGGTGATATGTAACGGCGCCGGCTGTTTTACTTCCGGGCAATTTACTTCTGTTTCTGTGATTGATGACAGCATTAAGCATTGTTCTAACGTTACAGGTTTCAAATCGTGTCCGTTTACATTAGTCAAAAATCGTTATCGTAATCCCATCTGATCCGAGGCCATTTGTTGACGTTTTTTGTGCAATTAAGTATTTCAGCAGTGCAATATGCAAACACACAGCTGCCAAGGTTGGTGGAGTTGGATGTTAATTTCTAATTAGGCGCACCATTTCGCCCCTGCAATTTCAGATGTTAGTACCAAACTATATTCCCGGTGGTCACAACATGGAGGTATTACAGGCACTTGACCAGAAATAGAAATTCAATTTACTTCTGTTTCAGTGATTGATCACCAAATAACAGTAATTGAAATTTACCAACTGGCAAATATAGGATCAATTATTATTATCCGGTTATACAAATTCAGTAAAGTGGTGAATAAATTCCCAGTTACTAGTTTGTTGGTGAGATGTTATTTTCAATTAGTCGACAAACCTGACATTAACACTATATTTTTAGTCTCGACTACACGAAATTACTTTCATATATAGTTATCGAGTTACTAGTGGCATCGTGTGGAGTTAAAGATAGGCTGAAAGTTGGCCACTTCATTCCGCACCTGGAACTGATATAATTTTTTACCAATACTTTGGTGATGAATGGCAGGTATGACTATTATCTTGGTTAAACAAACGATTTTTATTTCCACGCAGAGCTCTTGAAATACAATCACGATATTTTGGGATGTCAATGGATTTTCCCCAAAATGAAGAAGTCGTTTTGAATTTTTTTTCTTTTTTTGACCGTTGAAAACAGTAACAACTCTTTTTACATATTTCGGTTCTTTTTGAAATATACAACTGATTAACGTTTAATTTCGAGCACAAATGTAACGCTGCTGTAAACATAAACTTATGTACGGTAATTGTTTTTTTTAGCATTTTAGTAGGACTCGATTCAAGAAACCTTTAAGCTTATCTTCGTAAATGTTTTATTAATTATCACCATTCGATTAATTACTAGAACAGATGCCATAGCCATCTTTAGTCCCATTTAGCATTTTAATAATGTTTATCCAATGATGTGACAATTTAAATGGAAGAAGCTTTGGCAACATAAACGGAAGAATACTCCAATAGATAACGAAAGTTTCAAAGGCTACTGTTATATTGCATTAGACAACTGTTATACTGTATGCCAGTTATTCTCAATTATCACTACTATAATAGAATATTAAATAAATATTAATTTGAATTTCAATTTATTCATGACATCGATAGCATAATCAATTGGGAAATGTTAACATATGTAACCATCATCTTATAATTTCTCATCCCCTAAAAAATGAACAATAGGAATATTTGGCAATTTTCAATATAAATTATTTATACAATATAAAAAATAATTAACCGTTTGACGTACTACAGCAAATAAGACATGTGTATCGGGTCTCGGATCAGATATTTATTTTGTATAAATTCTAATAGAAATACAAATACGGTTTGAGGAATCTTATAGATGTCGAAACCTTTAGAAATTATTTTATACAATATAATGTAAAATTTTCAAAATTCTACAAGTCTACAAGTACTTTGCTAAGTGCTTGTCATTTTGTATGCCTGTAGATTTATGCACAAAATATAGATACTAGGCACTGAAAATATATTAGAAACCTTTTATTGTTACCGAGTATATGTCGAAGAAGTAGACATTATAGAGTCTAGAAGAATTTAATGAAATCTTCATATCATCGCGTATAACATGTACAAGGTTTAATGTTATTCAATAAAAGGAAAAAAGGCATATCCTACACATAATGAAAATGTTGTAAATAATTTGAGGATAATAACAAAATTTGATTAATGATAATCTTGGTATGATTTCTATACAATAATAGACATACATTATTGGTGATATTTTTCTTCTCGCTAAACTACATACATACGAGTATAACTAAGAATGAAAACCGAAAAAGAGACATACAACAGATGACAATATGATATTCAGTTAACATAAGGCTAGAGCTTATTATATGTGCTTGTTAGTACTAAATTGTATTTGAAAATCAACATTGCTTTAATATTTATTATTTAATTTTGACGGTATACTCCTAACGAATTATACTCTTGAATGGCGTTCTAAGCGGTTATGGGCATCTGTTTAGGAACTAACAATATTTTCCAGTAATCTAGGTGGTTGTATTCACGTAACTCGTACTACCAAAACTTTTCAAATAACACATGAAACGTCAATAAATAGCCTCGGATTGAATTACGTAAATGAACAATATATGGAATGCTATAACCATGTTTTAACTAACGAAGATGCCATAGGTGGTACACAATAAAATGTACTTTTAGGTTTGAAACACTTTTGCATTCTAGAACAAATAGTCACATGGGTCATAATAGTATAGTTGAATTATTGGTAAGCAACAAAGCAAAGCATGATGTCGATAAAAAAAATATCTGATCGTATAATGACAGCAAGATTCAAGGGTAATGGACTAATGGACTTAATTTAATATAAAACAAAAACCTATATATATATATATGTTATACATTTTACAATCAATTATCACAAAGTATTGACTGGAGTAAAAATCTGATGTGCAGAACATTAACACCATGTTTTTAGTCTCGATCATATGTCATTACTGACATATATCATGATCAAGATAACTGTGACACCGCATGGAGGTAAATATTGGTTGAGTAACCTCGATGATAGTCGATCTCTTCAGGCGTTACCGGCGCGAAATAGTTGTCGCTTAAATTTATATAATATCCGCAATCATTTGACGTAGATGGATCATATCAATCAGCATTGAAGGTTTTTATGTCAACTTTCTTTTGGCCATCTGTTGGCGGAAAATGGTTTCTGTTTTATAAATTCATCTAATTCACCATTAAATTGAAGACATTAGTTCGTAAGTGGTCTGGAATTTTATCGTGGCAAGCGATATGTTTGTGATCTTTTCACAAATGTCTAGATGATCGCATCTGTAATTCCATCAAATTAAGTGGCTCAAGATAACTGCCAGAATGTAGACTTAAACCAACGAATGATGGCATGTGAGAGCTGAAGAGTATTAACGATCAAACAGTTTAATATCATTAATATTATATGGTCATGATATTAAACAAAAATATAAGGTGTTAAATTTGCTTACATTATCTCACGTTAAAAATAAATATAATTTTAATAAAATACTTCCCGTATATATTCCCGCCAATTCTCACGTGAATTACACATAGGAAAATTATCCTTATTTCCACAATTTTTTTTTTATCTTCTGAATATTTAATAGACACAGCATTTAAATCAAAACATTGTGGCAAATTAGGTTATATAATTTATATGAAGAATATGAGATGAATAAAGCTTAGGCCGACATATAATAAAATATATGATTATTTTATTTGGAATAGCAACATAAAATCCTAAGGGAAACACAAATCATGTTTTCGGTCAGTGAAATCCAAAAAGTTTTGAATATAATAAATATCAATGATACCTGATTTTGAGAATGTTTCCTATTTTATCCCTAGGCTGGATTAAAGACATCAGAATCGAATTTTTTTCCATATTTTTGTTTACAATGCTTTCGTAACAATACTAACGTTACATTAAGTAGAATATAGAAGAAAATACGATATTCAATAGATTGGGAAAAATAAAATAATAATGGTGCTTGTAAATAGATTCTTATTTTGGCAAAAAACGGCATAGGTTGGTGGTATAACTTATCATTATCAAAAACAACTTTAATTGAGAATTTTAAACTGCAACAGATCGACTAATGACGAAGTCACGATCCATCGAAAATAGTAATTTAAGAACGTGTCTAGCGCCGGCGATTAGTCGAATAATCTTACGTTCAAGGTTTCTAATTTTCTCCATTTGATGTGACGATATTGAGGACCAAGAGAAAAATGCGTATATAACCAAAAGTCTTATGAGTTGTTTGTAACAGAGGAGCTTGATTTTATTTTCAAGTCTACTAGTAAGTTTTAAAATAGGCGCAAGTGAATGTTATGAGCGGAATATCTTTGCTGAAATGTCGTCATGGTGTGTTTTAAAGTTCAATGTATTTGTGAATCTAATATCAAGATATTTTATGTAATTAACATTTTGTAGTCTAAAGCTGTAAGCCCCTTGCCAAATGGTTGGCACGTAACCATAAATACTACAGTAACCTTAAATACTATTGCCTCGCATTTGTTCAAGTTCAATTTTATTTTCTAAAAATTCATCCAATCGCTTATAGATTCTAAGTGTTGATTCATGGTTACAACTGCATTTGATAGGTTGGTATGTGATACAAGTAAAATTATATCATCGACATATTCAATTTTGGTGATAGGTTGGAGTAAGGATACATTGGGACCGGAGGGGGAAGATGGTAGATCAGCAATATAAACTTAATAAAGGACGACGGCGGATATGGAAACCTGTATAACGGAAGCGGAGATAGGGTGAGGTTAGACATGTGGTCACCAATGCGAATTCTAAAGAATATACTCGTTAGAAAATTATAGATCACTTTTACTAAATGGTCATTAAATACGTGAATATATTTTAGTTTGAATATTAATCCGGCAGGTCCAAACTGTGTCTTCTAAATGTATCAATATATTCTTCTTATGTGGTTTATTTAATCAAATATTCACCATTCCAAAATTTAAATCTGGTAAAAATTTGTCTCTTGTCACAGAGCTATATCCATATTTTAGGGTTGAAAGAATTATCATTAACAAATTGATTGAATATATCGATCACCACAAAAAACATACTACCTGCTTCACAAATGAGTTTTAGACGGGTAATGCATTGATTAATATGTTACACATCGTTATAAAATTCACAATTGCTATGGCTCTTGATTGCGAAAAGGTATTTTTTCGGGCACAGTCTTTACTCATCGTATACCAATAGTTTACAACTATTTTCAAAATTTACTGCTTTAATTTAATATCGTCGATGTGTTGTATTTTAAATAATAAACTTCGTTCACAGAACATAATATTTTGTAATATAACTAACATATTAAAGAATTTTTTCAATTACATTGCGAAACTTTCACTTCCGAGGTAACTCAACCAGTAATTACATCTAAGCGGTATCACTGGTAACTCGATCATGATATATTTTGTAATGGTGTGTGATCGAGGCTCAAAAAATTATGTTAATATTGTGTTTGATGACTGTTTCAGAATACATCACAACAACAAACTACGTAGATAGGGATTTATGTACCACTCTACTGAAATATTATATAACGGCAAATGAATATCGTAATGGCGACGTAAAAGTTCAAGTAATGAGATAAGATTATTGAATTAATTCAACATGTAATCTTTTTTTATCTTTAATTTGTCATTTCTATTACAATAGTTTCGAATTTAGTTAGTCGTCTAAATATGTATGAACCTTCTGGACATTAGTCAGTCACTTCATTCATCACCTTCCATAATAATAACAAACATTGATTACTCGTATACTTTTGAGATCTTCATAACTTTTAAATCTTATCTTTACAAACCTCAAGGGTTTCTCTTATAATTCTAGTGTCTGTTTAAAACATATTTTAAATACTTCATTATGTCCTGTTTAAATTTTATATAATACAATTTATTAATTACTTTAAAACCATTTGCAGTTCATAATTAAAATCTTGTTGAGCGTAATTAAATTTTCTGAAGTCAATAGATAAAAGTCAATTGCATTGCATACAAAGCGTATCTTTGTTTATGAACTCTGCTGCGAATATGATAATTTCTGTGATGAATCTGTTCTATATTGTATACGTATATAGTATTACTCGCTTAAGGGTACATAATGCTTATAATAAACAATTGTCTACTGAGAATGAATGTGAAGTATCAGTACACTAAAAGTTTTATGATAAATTTTCTAAAGTTTGGCAGTTTGGCAGTTTCTCAATTTTCATTTTAAAGGATAAACAGCAAATCATTTTGTGTACACCAAAAATATTCTATAGATGGAATATACACGATAAGTTATGCAAATTTATTATGCATATTTTAATATTTTAATTACACTTTGAAGAATTTTTGTTTTAATTTAAGAATTTATGTGTACAAACTTTTAGACTTTTAGAGTGGATGTATAGTTTCTGTTTGGGGCATAACACTACAAAACAAAAAAAAAAACAAACAAACAAAAAATAATTGCTTTTTAATCAGTTCGAAAATGAATTCCATATATTTGGAATAATAAAACATTCGATAACATTCTCGTATTTCTTTATGTTACACTTATGTGTGTAGTATATATAATCAGTCGTTCAGAAACTATAAATTCAAAATAAAAGATCTTAAATTCGATCAGACATATAATAAATTATGGCTTTCTTTCTGAATATTTATTTCGTGTATTTAGAAGATATCCCCTAATGTGACCCGAAATTCTTTAACGCATACCATGATTACATTATGTATGTAGATGGGACTTTAAGATTTATATTAAATATAAATATTAACTGGGTTGAACATTTCCTATTCTCATACAAAGGACTATATAGAATATATGTAATTACGAATAAAACATCCTATATCATTATATAATTCCCATGAGATTTAGAAATACATTTCCATTTAGTCAATTATTTTATTGAATACGACGAGAAAAAGCTTATTCACTTTTTATATGGTACTTATACGATTACATTGTGATAATATACATACTCGTATATGTGAACTTCATTGTAATAATGTAATTGATTTTTAATTAATAACTAACTTAGTTTTTATATAATCGTCATATCATATCAACTCGTCTGACTCAATTGGCTAAATGTATGCTTTTCTAAATATCTTCTACTTGTTACGATCTTGAAAAGGCAATAAGCTGCGTGGGTACTAAAGCTAACGACACCCAATGACCTATTGCTGACAACTATATAATAACATATCCAATATGCATAGTAACTACAAAGAAATTTCATACATTCTAGAACCGTGTAATTCTTATGCAGTTATCTATCACCATTTCATCTTTCGAATAGAAATGAAGTTAAATAAAATTATTAAAAGAACTATACAAATTTCTGAATTGATTCAAGTATTTAAAAAAAAAACGTCTTGGAATCTCTTCTATATCTTCAGTATTATTAGAAGTGATGCCTGACTACTTATTCAGCAGAATAATTCAAATAATGACTAATAAGAAAATACTTCAAATATTTCAAAAACATCCTGCTTTAAATACATAAATCAAAGAAAAACGAGCAAACATTTAAATTGCTGAAGATCAACAACATAAAAAAAAAATTACATCATATTTTATTTTTATCAATATGTAATCTCTTGAAGTATTTTTTCTTAAAAAAAAGAACAAAAACTACGTAAAACCCGGGTACTATATTATAAAATCTGATGGGTCATGTTAGAAAGTTATTCAGAAAATATGTAATTCATATGTAAATTTTTTCCTAAACGTTTTCCAAGGGTGACTAATAAACCTTAAAAATATGTGTTCTTTTGGAAGGAATAATAATACGTACGGCCAAATTCTGAAGATTATGCTGTAGTTTATGTAGAGCATATGTATGTTAATTAATTCAACCACAAAATGGAATGGTATAAACATTATACATACTATGTTGTTGAATATGTTTATACTAGCTTCGATTCTGGTTGGATATTATTTTGCACACAATTTCAATATACTTTATTTTATGGCTTTATTTATTA
>JANSTX010004504.1:0-21069 GCA_027564355.1 Penthetria funebris
TATTTTTTAGATTAAAATTGTTTGTATCTTACATACAGACTTCAAATTTAACTGATATTATAATTGTAAGAATGTGTGGGAGTATAATGTTAACAAACTTTATACTCCTTTTAGATTAAAATTAGGTTTATAAAATCAAAGATTAATATAATTATGTTATATATAATTACATTGTTCTCTTGTATTATAATCCTGTAATTTTGGGCTATTTTACAATTCTATTTAATAAATACTTATATATATGTTGTGATCCGTTAAACAATTCCCAGGGCCTACAATAATTGGCGATGCCAATTATATTTCTCTCGTTCTATATACATACTTGTAATCGAACGTATGGATTAAAGAATACGTCTATAGCATAGAAATTCCATTGTTATTTCATTCAGACAGATGTTGAATCAAGTCATGATTTTTGAAGAATGTCAAATTATTACGAAACATAATCATGTTTATCAATTTGATCAATATAAAAGATACATGATAAACATGTTGAAAATATGGCGCAGTATGTATTTTTCAAGTTTCATATAAATATGATTAATATAGAAACATTAACTAGTGATTTTCTGTATCATTTGTTGACTTTTGTACCATATTTGAGTAATATGAATTTATGTGCACAACAGTTCATTGGTGTTTGCAAACCCTCAGGTCGCATTTGCGTGCTTTTGAGGGATGCCCAATATGTTTGAACTCAATCCTTAAGATTCAGTTTATGTTATATATATATATATATATATATATAATAATTCATAATGTTATCCTAAAATAGAAACAAACATTATTATTATGTTATTTACATTGACCCAATTATGGGGTTTGTTAAATATATACGGAAATTGGTAATTTATCGAAATCGAATTATTAAATATACTCGTATTTAGTGTAGTAATAACTGTGTGGCGATGTTAAATAAATTTTTTATATTAACACGTATGGTATAGGTGCAAATATATTGAATCTAATAATAGAATTTATAGGGGTGCAATATCCAAAATTTAATATTTATTCACAAATGAATGAATATATCACTTCTGGGAAATGGGCAAAAGCTTAAATTACTATCAAGAGTGAGGCTTTTTATTAAGAATCGTAAAGTTTTAAATCGATACTTTTTCCTTATACCAGTTTTTTATATGTTTTAAATGGACGAAAGGGAAAACATGCGTAAAACCCTTTTTTTACCCTTCATATTATAAGTTCATAATTAAATTTTTATAGTATATAAATACGAAAACATAATATGTATCATTTAGAACATTGCAACATATATGTTCATATGTACATTTATTTATTATATACTATATTTGTGTGTACCCTTTACCTATATGGATGTGTTTGAAGTTTTGTGGTAAACGAGATAAATGTTGAAGATTTAAGTTTTCCTAAGTCAAACGCATTAATTCTTTTGCTAAGAATATTTTCACATATTTTCCAAAGTTTTGTACATACCCTTTTTTGGTATCACAACACATTAACCATATATGATGGTAATGTGTGAAAAGGGTTGGTATGGTATACATAATTGCAAATTTGTCAAAAACCACTTGACCCCCTGAGAAAAAAATGTTTAACTTTGTAATTGCTTCTTTTTAACTTTAGACATCGAAATAGAAATGTTCGGGCGATTAAATCAAATTTAACATAATTTAAATACTCGTGAACTATGGCTATAAGTACAGTTAGAATTGAAGCAACTATTAAACAACGTATATTACCAGATGGAAGATATAAATAAAGAGTGCACAAACCGACAGAGGAAGGCGCCACCCTATACTTCCTATAAGACATCGCAATAATATCATATGAACTAATAGCTGGCAGTGTGATGAAAATTATTGAAACGATACTAAAAATACTATATTTTATCTCCCTCAAATTCTGTGTGTATCGCTTCATTACAAATACCATAAAATAAACGGATGCCACTTAAGATATTTGGCTATGTATAATTAGATTAAAGAATTACAATTGAGTTGATGCACTTGCTGAAATTGAGAAACTTCCTTCAATTTGACTGCATCTTTGGAAATAGTAAAAAGCCACTAACTGATTTTACAAATTTAATAAAAAATTATAAAATATTACAAAATTTGGCTATGTCCAAGAAACAATGAAAAAGGTGCAAACATTTGAGAATTTTTAGTTGAAAACAAAGTGACATCAGAAGTTCATATACGTCAGTTTCGATAGTCCGATCACAAAGTAAATTTGTAAAATTAAATATCAATCAAAAGGATTTAAATGGTAATAGCTTCAATCCAGAAATGTTTCGCTTTTGAAAATAGATTAAGCATACTCACAAAGAGCTATTATAAATTGTTATTAGTTTGCAAGCAATACTGGATCAACTTATCCAATGTTCTGCAGACGTAAAGGGCAATGTGATTTAGTGACATTATTTATATAAATGTCTAACTTGGACCGTGATACGTGTTTGCATATAGATACGGAAGTTTTTCCGTAATAATTTGTTATTAGTTGTTAGTTTTTCAACTTGGAATCCTAAAAATAATATAAAATTGTCGCACGTTCAAGTACCATGCGCTATCCATGGTACTAGGTGTTAATTACAAGATTTTAGATACTTATCCCTGTATTTCCTTCCACGTATAGTAAATGTTTTAATGATAATAATGACTCAATAAGTTCATGTTTTACTGGTATCTTAGCTGACAATACTAGACATAGCACATAATAATAAGATTAGAATAATTTTTTAATTATACTACACTCACTTAGAAATATAATCTTTCTTGATTATATTAAAATCTTATAAACACATATTTTAGGAGTCTGCTTTTATAACTGTTTATATACTCGTATTATATGATCTCGTACAAAACAGCATTCCTTCATTATGGTTGAAGTATATAAGAAATCTTCAAATTTCAGGAAATCTTCAATGGCTTTATAAATAAATGTATATTTTCAATGTTATCTAATATAACACCAAAGTTTAAGTCGATTTTGGTATCATACCTTGGGGCCCAATGTTCTATTTTGTTTTTCTTTACTAATTCATTTCAGATTCGTTTTTTTCAGAAAAGTTGATCTATTAATGGAATGTGTCTAGAATTGGAAGTACGTATAGTAGAGTGTGAAGACAAAATCAAAAGCATTAGTAAAGGTGATTTTATCATTTTAATACCAGAAATCTTATTTCCACAATGTTATGCAGAAAGGGAAATTCCTGTATGGTTATCCATTAGTATTATAATATATAATATTTAAATACATATAATTTTATTTATATCTGTGTAATAAAAGGACCAAACCTATCAAAATATTATGAGCGTAAATATGATAATATAAAATTATGTGGTACTGCGTAATTTAGACACGTGTTTTGGGTAATGTCAATTGTATCCATAAAACCACGCGCTTAAATATTTAGTGTAGAATGTAAGATCGTAATACTATTTTTTTGTTCATGGACAATGATCTGTAAGTATGTACTATGTGAGGGACATATACTGTGGAAGGTCATCACTAAGGCTTACATTCACATGACTAACCAACACTGCCATACTGAAGAATGTGGGCATCGCGATATTTAATTTTCAATATGTGTATCACAGCAACGCTTGGCTTCTTCATTTGTATATTTGAATTAAATAGGAAGTGTTCGCGTCTTGTGTCCAGGATATAGGAATATCGCATAT
Source organism: Penthetria funebris (assembly GCA_027564355.1). Taxonomy (NCBI): domain Eukaryota; kingdom Metazoa; phylum Arthropoda; class Insecta; order Diptera; family Pleciidae; genus Penthetria; species Penthetria funebris. Next base: position 3,669 of record JANSTX010004504.1, read on the forward strand.
TATATAGACATGGATGAAACTTAGAAATATTGAACATATTTTATACATTATATTACGATTTGATAGCTAAATTTATTCATGAAATATTATAAGATTTATAGATAATTAAATCATTATTTTATTATTGTGGTTTTACTATTATTATGATTAAAATAAATTTCAATTATAATAAACACTGCTAGATAGTGAATGGCATAACGATTATAATCGTATAATTTGATGATGTGATTTGTAAAGAAGTCGTAAACCAAAAATCTTAAGAGAGATATAGAAATTTCTCAACATGGACATTTTTTTACACATTTATCCAATTAAGTTCGGCAGTTAAATCCAATGTTATCAGTATCACTATGTTACATAAAACTAGTCAGAAACTACTCAATATAGATAATCATATCCATATAAACCTTAAACGCGTGTACAACAATGGAAAATCGTTCAGCTCTGGCACACAGGGCGAGCATGATGAATCATATTTTTATGACACCACTTTCTTAATTCTGTGTATCATCGACTTCATTGCGACATATTACTGATGAATCTGTGACCTACATTTCCTTAATTTTTCTTGTTTCAGTCTTATTCCTCTCTGGTTGTCTGAAAAGTTAAAAACTACATACCATACGTTATTGTTCTCCTTTATCATATTCTAATCTAAGACTGGTATAGGAGCAAAGGTGTGACGACAACATTCATACCTATCTAACCCCGATAGTATGTACACTTAATACAATACATAGTTTCCACAAATTACACAATGATTGGGTATGGGTATGTTGGATTGATAATCCTACAAATTAACCAATTCGTCTAAGGTAACTTGTTAAACCACTTCCACTATGGTTTCAATTCAAGTTATTTGAGTTGCTATATGCTATATTGTTGTATTGAAACATATTTGTACATTTGAATATTATAATATTTTCTGTTTGTTAAAACATTTGGCATCATCTTCAATTCAATTCAATTCAAAAATCCTTTATTAAATAGAATTGAATTGAAGATGATGACAAATGTTTTAACAAACAGAAAATTTGTCATCATCTTATTACGCAATATTTAAAACATCTAATATTTTCATTCTTTTTTATTATTCACTCAAATTTATATTTATAAAAGACTTGAAGTTATACATGGCATATAATTTCTATTCACTCAAATTCCAGATGAATAATTTTTCAAATAATTCTTATATTATCATGAGTGACAAGACTGCGTTAGAATTAAATTTATTACAAAAATAATTTTCAAGAACATTTCATTTTTGAAATGAAAGGGAATTATTGAAAAGAGCAGACATGAAATGCAACTGATCCGCAAAGCGTTTGTTTAATAAAATGGAAAGATTCAATGGTATGAAATGAATTTAAAAAAAGCCGCCATCATTTTGATGCAATATTATGCAATTGTTTCTTTTTTTTGCCAATTCACAAAAGCTTTTTTTTTTTAGTAGTTGCTGTTTCTTCTTAGACAGATTTGGAATGAAGTTTATCATCAGAACTAACTTCTATGATACTTTACCATTTTTGGCAACCTGGCAAGTCTACTTCCATAGACTGATTACTGTTTAGTTGCTTGTTTGTTATTTATTTTCTCTCCTTTGATCCTTCGATCACCTATAGTGAAAACACTATGCTAGAGTCTCGTTTGACATAGTAAGACCTACATACTTTTTCAAAGAGAAATCGCACGTCACAGCTTGATTATACCCATCTTACATAGTGGATGGTGGCATTTAGTTCATTTTAGTAGCAAGTATAAATTGATCATACAATGACAAATTGTCAACTGATCGCACTTTTATCATTTATTTGTTATAGAGTAATAATAAGTTAATTTCTAACATACCAGACAACCAGAAATATTTAGGATACTAAGTAATCCCTCTTTATCTCTTTATCATATTACGTTACTATACCAAATACTTCAATGTTTAATTCATAACCTATTCTTAGAGTAGACACTTTGCATACAGTAATGTTTAACTTAATTTGACATGTTTAATTACTTGACTTTATTTTAGAACCATTTATAAAAAATAATTATTCAATAAAAATTTCCCGTCTTTTATATTCACCCTTATATAAAATGCTATAAAAAATAATTTTCTCCTTTAAAAGTGATAATTTTATTTTTCATAAGCTTTTTTTAATTAATTATTTATGTTGACGTCCTTTCATAGTTTCATAGAACAGTTTGGAAAATGTTGAAGACATGAATAATAGAGCAGGAATGTTATGTAATGCAATTTATTAATTAATTTAAAAGATGCATTAGCTTGTTAAATGGTGTAAAATTAAACTGAAATTTACTGAATACGATAACTATAATAAATAACGTATTACATATTTATAACAGTTACCTGAATGTATGTATATTTTATCTTTAATCTAACTGTGAATACACTGGTCATATACTATTAAATATTTCCAATTTATTAAATGTGTTAATAGATAGAAAAATAAAACTTAAAATAATATCGAGAGTTTGGACATTAGTTGATAGAATTAATTGTTTCTAACAATCTTCTAATTAAATATTTTGGATGGTACAGTCTATGCACTTAATATTTCTAATAGCCTGCGGATTCCTGTTCAGTGCATATCTTGTGACATTATATCGAAATATTCTAAATATGCGTCTACGGCAACGCATGATGAAAACTTGAGCTTGTTACATGATGATATTTCCATAATTATTCCGATAAACAATTTGTCTTGAACATACGCCATTTTAGCAGAAATTTGTATTGATTTCCAGTATCTTTGCCCACACCACCATCACTTACCAAATAACTTACCATATATTGTAAGTAGTCCACCTCATCTACTATACAGTATTGTCCATTTCAAAAAGGTATCCCATCTACAAACCAATCTTCTTGTTATTAATTATAACAGTTACCATTTTTTGTTATTAATATTTTCGAATTTAATTAATTTATCGATACATGAAATTGTTTATAAATATTAATATATATTATAAATTTTAAAACAATGTATTTCTTCCATAAAATTAATTATCTAAATTATTATAACAGTTAAATTGTGTCTTTGCTAAATGCTAAAATTATATAATATATTATAATATACAAACAACAAAATTTTGCATAAGGTAAGAATATGGCATTATAGGCCAATGAAATTCTTAGGTATGCAAGGAAAATTTTTGATAACATTTAAATATGAGGTAGCGGTTCAATTCCTTTAAGATAATTTAAAACTTTCTATTTAACTTCATATATGTTTATTTAAAGAATAATAAGAAGTGTAAACTTTCAATTCAATATAAAATAAACACTTTAACTATACATATCTCTGGTATATACGACTTAAATAAATATACTGTCTATGTCTATACTGAGAGCTAAAAATAAATTAATTTTCATTTTTTTTTCTGAATCGAAACCACAACAAAAGCATAAGATTTTTATTGGAACACTAAAGAAATGTGTTTAAAATTTTTACGATAAAATTTCACGGTGATAAATATTGTTGTTATTCCTGAACATTTAATGTACATCTTCTTTTTAAGGCTAAACGAAGGTTATGTGTATGGAGTTTATGCTTTCAGATTGATGTAAGAAAAAAAAAAAGGAACATTTCTAGAAAAATCTGCTAAGCGTACAACATTTGCTAAACCAGCAAGTTTATGTATACATTGAAAAAGATTATTTCTAAGCTTTAAAAAGTTAAAGCTCAACACGTTACCGAAAAAAAGCATAAGCTTTTGGTACGCGCAGTATCAACATATCAGAGCATAAAATACAATATGATGAATACCGAAATTAAAATTTTATGAAACTTTCAGTTTCATAAAGTCAGCATAAATCGATAGAACACGGCAGAAATATACTCGTAGTTTATTTAAGTGAGAAAATATTCTGTTTTATGAGCTGAATATTTCGTTAGTGGATTGTTTTTTTTTTTTTGGTTTATATTGAAAATGAATTCAATTATTTATCACTAAAGGGGGAGATTTTTTGAATCAATAAAAATAAGATAAAACGCATGAAAATTGTAATTAAAATAACAAAATAATATTAAAGTGAATGATGAAAATAATTTGAAAATTAAAATTTCACTAAACGTTAGTGGCTTATTTGAAAAATAAACAAAAAACAACGAACATAAAAAGGAATTTTATTTGAAGATATCAATTTCTTAACCGTTTTATATTACATTTTATTAGCTTATATATTATCATTATCTGCTTAAAGTTAACCTAACTTGACCCTAGGTTATATGTGCTCTGTGCTAGAATACAAGACGTTCAATGTAATAATATTGTTATTTATTATCGTTATTTTGTATTATTTTTTTCCCATTTTGGAGTAGGAAGTAATATATGAATTTAAAAACCGGTGATTCTGTAACGTCCGTATAATGCAACGATGAAATACAATATTTTATGGGCTATTTGATAAGGGATATCTAAAATACAAATGGACGTAATATGTAAATCTTTATGGTAATCATTGGAATATTAAATGACATCTTTTTCAAATGTTTATGATAAATACTGTTAGATAAAGGATAATAATTTAATATTTTATTTACAAGATTAACATATTGTTTGATAGTGAATTGCTCAAGTAGATGTCTTTAACATTTTGATAAAAAGGTAAGCTAATTAATTAGATACGATAATTTGTTCTATTTTGTGTAACATTCGACCAATTTATTTAAATTATTATACGGAAAGTTTCAACCAGAGCTATACATAGATATCAGTATTGTCATAAATGTTAACAGCATCAATAAAACTGATAATATCTTGATGTTCGATCCACAAACACGCTTAAATTCATATCTCATTTAGTCGACATCTCAAAAAGGACTTTCAACGCACTATACACATAATGGCTTCGAAAAAAAACTAGTAAACTTAATAAAAAAATAAAAATTGTATACAAAAGATTTAAATTCTAAAACGCAGATTAGAAACGGAGATTAACTGGGCCAAGGAGCGAATACAAATTTGTCAAAGGATTTTAATGTAAAAAAAGATGTCACATGTGTTGATAATGTGTTCGTATTGATTCTATTTTAACCTATTAAAAAAATAATGTACAAAGTTCTATTAAAAATTTTCACAAGTAGTGTCACTAATGGAGTAATTACTTTATTCCAATTTTTTTGTCCATAAACATTGCTACCCCATTCAAAATTTCAGAAACGAATTAGTAAATAAATATTTATTTTAAAATATGACAATGAATAAATTTTCTTATTTATAAAATTGTTCGATACTAATGAATTTACATATCTTAAACTCTGAATTAAATTAGGGGAATGAAGAATTTATACCCGAATGAAAATATTCAGTACTCATAATTTGGATACTGTTTTTACTAAATTATAATAAGTTTTTTGATTTTATATTATGTTCAAAGAATGTTTAAATTATAACGCTAAGAATTTGAATCAACAGTTAATTAAAAATTAAAACATTTAAATTTTTTTAGTTAAAATTTTGTAGAATGTCTGTATATATAACATTTCTATTAAAATTTTATTCTAAAAATGAGATAACACTGAAGATGATATTATCAAATTATTTACATACTTCAATAAATATTTAAAAAAAATTCCACATAATCCTAATTGATTTTAAAACGACCAGAATTTAAGTTTCACACTTAATCTGTAGTGTACAGAATTCATAATCATATAAACCTTTATGTCCCGAGGGTGCATAGAGCTAATTAGAATTAATTTGCCATTACAAATATGCATGTAACATCAAATGTAAACTGAATTAACAATAATTGAAATTTGTTAATCGGAAAATATATGATCAATCATAATTATCCAGTTATATATTTGAATATTTCAATTGAGTGCGGTGCATACATCCTCAGCTTACTAGTTTATTGTTTCATCCACATTATCAACATCTTTCTAGCCTCGATCACACGCCATACTAACATATATCGTAATCGTGTTATCGGTGACACTGAATAGAAGTAAAGATTGGTTGAGTAACTCCGATGATAGTCGGCCACTCCATTTGTCAACGTTATTCTTCTTATGCTAGGTTTTATTAATACTTTGTCAAACTTATTGAATATTTTTTTATTTTCGCTCTTCCAAGCATTTCGGGTTGCCTGTTTTACTTTATCGTGGGAATATTGTTTAGTTACAGTCCTGCTACGTAAGTGTTTTGTTCCCTACGTACTTTTTTCTTATACTTATCATACATCGTAAACAGTTTATTTTCGTTCTTTTTAACAATGCTGTTTGTTTTACTAATAAGTTACTAGAAGTGGGGAATATTAAGAGTTTTGATGAAATATGATGAATGCGAACGTATTTATAAGTTCAAACGTCTTTATCAGTGAAATTTACAATTCTAAACACGCTTGGATACTATTACGAGTATGTAATATTTCTATTTTTTTTTTAAACAGTACTATGTCATTTACTTTTTGGAATCATTAACAATAAGTTTTTAATATTTATTATTTTTCACACTCGGTAAGAAAAAATATTTTCATTAGTACAACTTTGCTGATTTTTTCTTTTTTTTTTACATTTTCCACTGTCATATTTATTTGAATACTTTAAAACCACTTATCGCCAACTTTGATGACTTTAATTATATGAATTTCTTTTTAATACACCCACAATTTTACAGTTGATGGCACTTGAAATATGATGTCTATATTTAGAGTGATTAAGCTTGATAATGTATTAAATCAGTTAATATATTAAATTTCCAAAAGGAAAAAAATCCATATTTACATGAGATAATTCCAAAGTTATACACGAAAATTATTGGAGCTTGAAATAAAAGGCTGTTAATTACAGTAAATCAAATTTTAATTGCAACATGGAGATTATGATAGATAATAAATGATTTGAAGTTTTTAAATCCTAATATGAAAATTGATTTTATGGTAGTAATGAACTGTATTTTAGGTTTAGGTCTAGGAGAAATAAATAATGATTTATAGTTTTAAGATCTCGATGACATAATTTAAGATCTCGATGACATAATTTAATCATGTTATCAAGTATCATATTATTACATAATTCTATTTCCATAATCCATTTTAATGTTAAATGAACATATACGAAAATAATATATAATAACCCCTAAAGCACAAATGGTGGTTGACTCAAGAAAATTCTACGCTAAGTATAATTAGCAAATTTTATAGATCGTGTGATGTAAACCATAAAAAAATTATTCACAGAATATTAGATTTAGATTCCTCCATTCATACAATGCATTCGTGCGATAAATAAAGGATAATGAATTTTTCATCTGTAATAATATCTCCTATCTTTATGTAACAGAAATTAGATATTTAGTTAAATTTAGTCATCATTTAAGGAAATTGTAAAAACATTCATCATAACAGGTTCCTGGTTATATATTGTAAATTGTTGATCTGAATAATGGTATAATTTTACAGTTTTCATTCAATTTTGCTTACCACCGATTCTCTGAATCTAGTGGCATATTTCCATATTTAAATTACTCAACCCATGCTTATATAATTCGATTATAATTTATACGTAAAATCTATGAACAACTAAATTTATTAAATATTTTTAAATCGGGAATTTGAATTTATAGGCGGTTTTGGTTGACATTTGATATTATACTTGCATATTATAAACGGCCAATGTAATAATGTAGTGCCACCCTATTCACCGATATGGTGTCGTGAAGATAATGTTGAGACAACATGGCATATAACTCGATCTCGATCATAATATATGTCAATTTTCTCTGGTGCGACAATACCCATACTTATTTCGAATTGTTAGATGAACTAATAAATCCTTGAATGAAATAATTTCTAAAATCTAATTATGGTCGTGTACATTAGTATTCAAAAACAATTATCTTAATTGAAGACAATATAAAGCAATGAAAATGTATGGTCCCTCGAGCTAAGTTTTTCTCAGTGTTATCATATTTATCAGAGCTGTCACAAACTATCACATTTTAGACGTTTTTCAAATTTAATTTAGTTCTGTGAACGCAATAGACAATAAACCATCGTTACAATTTATTTCACAACTATAAAAATAATATACATTGCAGCGTTATAAGTAAGATAATTTAAAAAAACACTTTCAATTTTAACATGATGATGATGATTATGATTATGATGATTATGATATATGAATATAAAATTGTATATGACAATTCACCTGCTTCACCTTATATATTATCCCTTATTTATATTTAACAATTTCAATTATCTTCTTTGATTTTCTTCTATTAATCATTTATTATCAATCTGAATGAGAACTTGTATACGTCTAGTTCAGATACGTTACTAAATCAAAAAGAAACGCTGCTTGAATTCAACTTCCTTTTTGATTTAGTAACATTTCTATATATGTCTATATTGTCTTTTATTTTCGTCTATATATTATTTCAACTTTGTGTTGTATGGAGAAATGAATCAATACTGATTTGCATGCTATGGATGTGAAAAATTATATTAATATAGATTTTCTAAAATATAACAAATTATGTTGAAGGGTTCAAGATAACATATTGAGGTCCTTAGAAATCCAAATTAAACATTTAATCCCTATTCATCTAAGTTGTTCTTTCATAATTTATCAAGAGTGAGATTTATATGTGTAATAAATATGTGTAATGAACAATGTATATCTGTAGTAATTCTATTTGTATGACAAATTCACAAATGTAAGTATGTACATTTGTCACACAAATAAAATTATAACCGTTATCGATATCGTGTGTCTTTGCTAATGAATGATGTTGTAATTTTGATATATCATAATAATTAAAATATTCATTACAGACAAAATGGAATTGAATTTAATAAGAGGTGTGTGATAGGTTTATTAGATCAAAAACTACTATAGAAACCAAATGTAATTTTAAATAAATGAGGCAATAAAATCCTATATCTTTTATGATTTGTCACAATAATATACAAAACTTATGGGTATCATAACAATTTTCGACTATAGAAATGTTTATGATGATCTTTTCAGTTTTTAGCAAAGACACATACCTTAAATAATAGTCATAAACTCATTCATTTAGTTTATTTTGTGAAAACAAATGTTACTTAATTTCAAAGTATATTCTATAAATAAGTACGAAATTAAATTTTAATAAAATTGTCAGGATTTTACATTTTTGGAAAGAGTTAGAAACTTCATATTTCTAATCTATTTATTTGCTTGTACTCATAAATGAATTATGAACATGGTTGGTTGGTGCTAAATCTGCAAGAACAGTTTTTTTTTGCAGACTTTAGAATATAGTTATGTTGAAATTGAAGTATTCTTATTTAATTAATTTATCTAAAAAATCGTTTATTAATTTATAATTTACTTTATGTTTTCCAGTGAAATTTACTTATTTCATTTAATTAATTAAATCCATTCGTCTTTGCCTGTGTAGGCTGGCTTCTCAATTAAATAATAATAAATAAATAATAATAAATTTATAAATTTTTCATATTTCATCATTTTAACATGAATATTATTTTTGATTTACTAAAACTTGGGTATTGTTCAAAAATATGCTCATATTATTTATAATTTAAATAATAAACGAGAATATTATTGGGCATATATTTATTCTAGAAAATCTTTTAAGAAATTATTCTTCTAACTTATACAAAAAGAATATTAAAAGAAGAATATTTTGTAAGGATATAAAAACCCTTCAAGATTTTGGTCTACATTAATTTGCAAGTTTTTCTATTTTCTCTTTTGTCGAAGTATTCACTTAGCATACATAATACTGTCAACTGAATTAATTGATTTATTTTGTTTTGATCATATACGATGTCCTTTTTTTATGATAGACTAAAATATTATGATTATAAAAAGTAACTATTCATACGAGTATTATAAGGAAAAGTTTTTATTATCCTGTCATCTATCTATACTTATTGTATGTCAATAATTAATTTTCCATTATTTCGAATTAATCAAGAATTGATTATTTGTCATATTTAACATCATGCTAAATTATTTGGTCACAATGATTTTTATATAATTTCTATTAGAAAACTGCTAGAAAATGTTTATTATTTCATAGATATTAGAATAACTTTTACCCAAATATGATAATAAAATTATATTTTCAGGGATATGCGATTTAATAATATGTTAAGTAGAGGTATTGAACTTTGACGTGCGAATTCGTAGACATACAAAAAATCGTTCACAATAGTTCATTGTGAATTATTTTTTTAATATATCACCAATGTTACATAAAGTGTTATAAAGCTTTATGAAATCAACGAAAAAAAACGCATAACTGAACGAGTAAATTTATTTTTGGCACAAAAATTAAAATAATTGATTCAATGATAAAAACTTACTATCAACGAGTCTTTTAAAGTTTTTAGTGTAATTTGAAATCACGTTCTTACATCATATCATCTTATTACAATTATTATAATGTTAATATATATATTGATATAATTTTATCTTACTGATATATTTTACTAACTCATAACGACATGACAATTTATGTTGAAATAAAAATTAAAAAAATATTTATAATCACGTCCTTACCAAAAAATGTAAATGCTTTTAACGAAGATTTAATAAATTTGTAATCCCATACCTTAATGTTAAAATAGGCAAGATATAATATTTCGTTATATTTCAATTTATCATATCTAAGAATAAATTTTGATAGAATTTGCCCATTCTTTTCACTTACACACCAAGTTACACACCTAATCTAATATTCAGTGAAAAAAAAGTAGGCAGAATTAAATTTACATTCAGTAAACGTTTTCTATATACACTTTCACAGGGTCCAGAATTTTAAGAAATATATTTAATGAAAATCATTTAAAATATATACACGATAAGCATTTATAAAAACTTTTTATCAAACAATATAAGGGTAATATTCTGATATCTGACTAAAACATTCAGTTTCTCTTTAAAATATCTATGTCAATTTTTGTGTTGACATTCACTTCATTATTATAGAAAATTAATTGCAAGATAATTACATGAAAAATATATCTTGATTATAAATAGAATTTATTATACACACAATATCAATTTAAATTATATTTGTTGTACGAGTAGTTTGTTGACCCGAAACAACCCGTAATTTATTAGCACAGTTAGAAAATGTGTGTAATATATATAAACATTACAAGTGGATGAGGTATAATGTAATGAAGGACGTTTTCAAGTAAAATTTTCAATTTCACAAGTGAGCTCAATACTACTAGTAAACATGTGGATTAAGATTCTAGGTGAGCTTCTCTTGTCTCTTTTAATCGAATATAAAAATTGTTCAACAATAATCCAAAATGTATTGATATGGTCTGTGCAAAACCTACCAGGCCTAAAACCTACCTGTTCCTTTCGAAATACTCGTTGCAAAACTTGTTCAGCAAGGTGATACCACGCCAGTTCTCACATGTACCCTTTTTCGGCAACTTAATTATCAAGCTCTCCATTATTATCATTATCATTATTATATATATCAGCTATTCCATGTGTACCCATGTTGTTCGAGCTAATCTTTACTTTAGTGTCACCTATGCATATGACAGTATCCGATCTGTTAGTGTCAATAAGGCAGTATTAAAGTAGACAATAAAAAGCTTCCTTATCATCAGACGATGCATGCTTTGTAGGTGCGTAAATCTGAACTATTGTTACAAAATTTAACACTACTTTTGAAACTTTTTGTGATTATTCGAACTGATATAGACTTCCAGTCAACAATACTACGTAGTGCAGATACAATTAGTAATAAACTGACTCATCTACTGTGATCTATGTGACTCGGTTTTAAGGATGATATAGTCCTTTCTCGGTTTTTGTTCCATCACTCAACCTAAGAATATCAAAATTGTACCTCTTCACTTTATGAGACCATTTGTTGAGGTTTCTCGTGTGATGTTTAACCTAAAAATATTGAATTTTGACTAGAGGTTTCTACATTTTATACAGAATACATTTTATCAAAATTCTACTCTTAAGTTTAGTATTAGTGCTTTCAAAAATGGTAGACTTCAAAAGTAGAAACAGTTAATTAATTGCAATCTGCTTTATACGTTCATAATCAACTGTAATAATACACTTAACTTAAATTGCTTACAAAAACGTTTTATAGTGTGTGGGATACACGCAGTGCAAAAATTATGGTTATTCAATATTTAATTTCATTAAAATATTTTAGACTGTTAAAGTTCTAAAATTTTCATATTACGAGTAACAAAGTATTACATTCTGTGCTTATATTCAGAAGAATAATACACATCTTATGTCGTAAAATAATGGATTTTATGTTTTAAGCTCTGAAAGACAGTAAAGAAAATGTTTAAAAATTTTACCAGATGTCTTTATGAGTAAAAATTTTAGTATTTTCAAGATATGAGGTACTCGTTATAAATGCACAATTATGATCTTATTTCTAATACATAAAAGTTTTGTTTTTCATCTCGTGTAATTTAAATGGCACATTATGTATCTCATCAAGATAATAAAACCTCAGCCTCCATTATGCGAGTTTTATATTTTTGAATATGATGTACATTTTGTGGAATATGTCACATGTCACATGTCGTAAATCCAAGAAATTATGATTAGAATCAAAAAGAGGTTTCTCAATCTATATTTGCAATATCGAAATATCAACCTTACAATGACTCTACCGAATTATTTAAAAAAAAATTTGGCAACGAAAGTTGTAAATTTGCATCGTACGCGACCTTATTGCGTAACTACACATTCTAAATGAATGTGGTAGATTCTGCTATGTTATATTACAATTAAACATTTTGTTTATATTTTCACACAGTGTATAATATGTTAATAGTGTTTCATTAATAATAACTGTAATAAGTTCGAACTGCATGTGAATATAGCTATATAGTTGGGAACTGGCTAAAAAGGACATAGATCGCTAATTCATCTGCTACTACTAGTATATCAGTAAAGTTTATCAAATACTATAAATTAATAATTATTGATCAGCACCCAGTCGGATAAGTGATAAGAACGAATTCTAAATGTCGTTTATGTCGTTTATAATGTTGAACTAAATAAATTAATTATAGAATAATCACAGTAAAAGATGAAGATTTTACAGAACTATCGGTATGTATACGACATTCATTTGGATGATCTATTCTAGTATAGTCGCAAATAAAAATCATTAAAGTGAATCACTATGGCAGTGATTAATTACGTATAGTATTTATAGGTAATGTTACCTATTCAGTTAGTATTGTCTTTGTCTAGTTCCAATTCGCGTTTCAATAATAATTAAGGCTTACCCGGACATTAAATATAAATGTTACATTTTAATTACTAAATCAAGGTATATACACTTTTCTAAACGATAACTAAATATATGCTTTCTAATTAGATACGTATCAGGTTATACTGGAAAACCTAATTAAGATATATATACGATATACATTACACAACCTATACATAATAACGGAGTCGTTGTTCATTATCGTAACAATTTATGTATGCTACACATAGCAAACATTATTATTATTATTATGATTATATATATATACATATATATCTTTATATATAAATATATATTTGGGATTTAAAACTGTTACACATGACTTAAGTTAATTTATCGCTTATTTATTATGTGTTATAATATTTTATATGATATGGCAAGGAAAGATATTATTAGTTTCTCAACGTTTCATTGTAGTCCTTTTAAGCATTTTGTTTTCGTCAGCCACACATTTTGTGATAGGCAATTACGTTCAATCCTGCACGATATTGTTGTATCTACTATCAGGATATATACTGAAATACTAGGCAATGTACTAAATTATATGTCATTAATAAAATATAGTTTGTCTTGTTTGTAGGTAGTTAAAAACATGAATTAAAGGACAAAAAACCAAGGACATAACTGAATATAAAAGATATGGGGGTTTTTTTTTAATTTGGAAATTATTGAAATTTATTATCATTCTTTATTATCATTCTAGAATTTCTATGATTTTATTGCTGAGCACTTTATTTCTCCACTCGCAAATTGACTATACTAAATGTTAGTCTGCGCCAACACTTAACAAATCTTAACTTATTATACTTTATCCTCTTTTTGGCCATTGGTGACATATAATCAAGATGATCGATTTATAGTATCTAAACATTTTATATAATCAATAATCTAAATGAAAATACAATCAGTATATAATTACAAATATACCCAATTTCCACGTATATTTGAAATTTTCAGTTGAATAGTCAAGCAATTGAATTGTGGAATACTTTTCTTTTACTCATACAATGTAATTATTATAAGAAAATTCAAATACAAAATTTTCTTATGTTATAATGTGTTGAAGTAAACCACTTGAAATCAGAAAGCGTTAATAGAGGTTCAACCGATAAACCTTTAATGCTTTTGACTTGCGAATTAAAATGTAATTTACTCGTACACAACTTTCGTTGATGTGAATTTTATATTGTACCTTATTTTATTTTTTCTGAAAATGATGGATGTAAATAGCATTATGGAATTTGTGAACTTTTCGATTAAGTAAGATATGACTGAAAGTTTGAAATTGTGACATAATATTTTAATTATACATCGAATAAAGTATGATTTTAAGATAATATGAAAAATTGTACTGTATCTCAATGATCGTCCATGTTGTTTGTATTTATATAAATTACTGACATATATTGTATTTTAAGTTAACCGAATTGAGAAAATAATTGTTATCATTTTTGATCGTACTCCTTTCGACAAATTTTTCAAAAGCATACTCCAACTGCCTGCTAAAGCGTCTCAGTGATATGCCAGTCATTTATATTAATGGGTAAACTGACTGGGTAAATTTTATATTTAATATCTAAGCTACTATACAAATTTCATTACCTAATGTTAACCAAAATGTACCCCTAAATTGATAATAATATCATCTTGTTTAACACTTGGCTATATCGTAAGGTATTTTCGATATTTACGGAATGTGACAAAAACATATGCAAAAAATTATACTTTTAATAGGCATTACATTCGCTGGAAATGTTATATTTTTGTACTGATAAAATTATATAGATAATATAAATTTTTGCTTGCTTTTCCTATTTTTCTTGATGTTTTTATTCTTTAATTACTGCCGTCATCTCTTTGTTACTCACTCCATATAATGTGTCAAACAATAAATCGCCTTACCGCTATGACTCTACCTATGAACTGAATTTACCTATAAACGATGTTTTTGAAAATTATAGAGACTGAATTAAGAAAAATGATGAATAGCAAGTGGGTTAACTGAAGAAGGAATATAGGGTAAGACGATGGAATGAGACGATTTAATATTGTATGAAGAAATGGATGTAATAAAGTATAGGGACACAGACTGAGAAAGGCAAAAGGAAAGAGGATGAATTGCAATATTATTGGCAGTAATTTGCAACAAAGGAATCCCAAATAAATTATTAAAATTCAATCTAATTATAAATGAGTGTAATGTAGCAATTAGTGTTTTATAATACTACAATAGATTATATACAGAATTGCATGTCCCGTAGCCATTTAAAAATATTCTCCTTATGCGTAGAACTGTAGAACCTGACTTCATGTAAAAATGTAATTTTTTAAAAATGATAGTATTCGAAGCATTTTCTTCTGTTCCTAACCTTTCGTATATTTATATATTATAAGTAGGATTGCTTGAATGAGTTTATGGTTTAATTTTCAAATAGATGTTTTTTATTTTACAGATGAAACATTACACCAGAAACCCAAGAGAATATTATGTTTTCTTATTAAATCTTACAGAATCTGACATTTTTCTGCTATAAGAAAGATACTAAATGTAATGATTCATTTTCTTAACCATTAATCATTTCCAGTTAAATATAAAGCTTATTAAAAGTTTTATTTAATTTTCAGAAAATTTCAAAGGAAATTCATTAATTACATATAAAAATAGTCGTACAGGTATTTGTAAATTATTTTTTTTGCATAAAAATGTATTCCAAATTTCATAGCTTACCAGCATCATATTTTAATACAAAATCTTTAATGGATGTTTTTTTGTTCAAAAATCTTACACTGAAGTAAATAATCTAACAAATGTTGTAACAACAAGGTTTCCCTTCTACATGTTACGCATTTTTTCAAATAATATTGTGACTTTTAATCAAGAAATCGTTAAAATCCACTACCTACAGCATTCTCGTAAGCATATTATTTTTTTGTTTTGTTATTTTCATTCCTTAAAATGCGTTCCTTCTTTTTTTAATTTTTTTTTCATATTTCTTTTAACAAAATATTTATTTCATAAAAAAAAAACACACAAGTATAATTTAGTGGGAGGATATTCCATTCTTTATACGTCTATCTCCGTTTGAATAAGTAAAAAGCGATGCTAAAAATATCTTATATTTTGTTAGAACATGGAAAACTCTATTATAATTGACTAATTTAATTTGCCAATCATAGAAAATATGTAGAGCTTCTAAAAGGTAATTTTTTAATTCAATTCTAGTTATCTTAAGTGCGGTGTACTTTCTAAACTGAAAGTTTATGAAGATCTCTTCTGTAAATAAATTACATAAACTTAATCTGATATAATTGAGTCAATTCTTTAACAAATAAGTTTTTCTTATTAAAATGTGGATTGTGTCTTGTTCTATTTAAAGTATAAAGTAAAGCGATATATCTCACGAATACCAGCAAGACAACAAAGCAATTTCGATCCTATGTTACCATCATTATACATCTTTAAATATCCAACAAGAAATTCGAATTATTTTCATCTGGGATAGGGTGGTGTCCTAGTGACGGTTATGCAATTCAACCATACTACGTGGTCCCATTTTGATTGACCAACAATTATATGCATTTTAGTGCATCTTCAAATGAAGTACACGTTTACATAAGGCTCGAAGTTGTGGTATCATTTTCTAAAAATTTCACGGAACCATATGAACTACTATACTGTACAATGAAATATTACCATAAATTCTGATTTTGAAAGGATTTATGATAATATCATATATAATTGTCCTGTAAACAAAGACACAACGTAATTTTTCTTTGCCATTATTTCTAGAAATTTCTACAGAATTAAGTATTCATTAATGTTTATGACATATTATATTATGCATGCAGCATTAACAAAGGACTAACAATTTTGATGATAACAATTTTAAATGAATAAATCTTTACAATTTGCGAGCCAGAAATTCATAATTGCGTACGAAGTTATACAAAACAAGAAAGAAAATATTGCTATAAAAGTGTGTTTTGGGAGGTTCTATTAGTTATATACAACGTTGATTCTCTGATTAATAGCCTTGGCCGAGCGGTTAACGTAAAGGCTATATTCCTAGAATAATAAAATATTCACTTGCACTTTAACAAAAACTTTATTTTATCTTTATTGGAAAATACAATACAATTTTAC
>JANSTX010004515.1:0-13874 GCA_027564355.1 Penthetria funebris
ATAATATCAATTATAATTACAAAATTATAGGTTGTTTTAAATTCTAGATGAGCAAAACAAAAAATAATTAATAAATAACAATAATTAAACGTATAAAAAAATACATAATTAACAATTAACAATTAAAGGGAACTAAACAAATACAAATGATTGTATTCAGTTGATGATTGTTTTAAATCTAATTAATTTGATTTAATTATTATTTTTATTTATTTTTTTTTTTTTTTAAAATACTAAACAATAATTGAAATGAAAACAAAATTGCAATGGCCCAATTTAATTGATTTGAATACTGGAAATATTTCATCTTCAACTACAATAAATTTCACAATGCCTGAATTAACAACTGCCATGAGACCAAATACTTTAAATGTATCTAAAAATAATCATAATGGTGAAACTAGAAAATTTATCAGGTAATTTAAATTGTTTCCTGTTTTTTTTTTTTAATACATTATTTTTAATACTTTATTTTTAATACATTATTTTTTAATTTTTTTAAACTTTTGAATTCATTTAATTTATAAAGTTTTGAATTTGTCGAATCGTTTTTATTGAAAATCTTTAACAGAAGAGCAGTGTGAACATATCATTTACATTTATATAATAAATAATGTAATTTTAATTTTTTTTTAAAAACGGCAACATATACTTTTAACTGACAGTAAGTTAACGGTCAAAAAATGTTTGTATTTCGTGTACGAATGAAACAATTGTGACGGGTTTTAAGTTGTTAAAAAACCCAAAAAAAAAAAAACAAAAAAAAAAGACAAATCAATCAATGACAATTTGAATTATAAAATCATTATCTAGTAGTTATCCATGACCGATTTTCGAATATAATTTTTAAAAAGCTTTTTATGTGCATGTTTTTGTTTTTTGACAAAATATTATGGTCAATGTTTTCAATTATTGTTTTATTAATCCGATCAACGGTTGATATGTTGTAAAATTAAAGATTTTTTTTCAAAACAAATGCATGTTTCGACTGTTTCTTAGAGCGTTTTGAATATTTGAAAACAAAATAATTTGCAAAAAAGTACTAGAACATTTCTTAAAAAACTGCAATACTGCATTAATATACAGGTTCTAGTGGCTATTATTATGTTTTACATATATTTATAAATTCCAAAATGACATCTAATATTTTTTTGTAAATGGTTTATTATGAAATGCAAATGTAAAAACAATTTTACAAACAGTAGAAATGAATTAAATAGCGTGACATTGAATGAACGTTGTGGTTTATTAGTTTTTTTTTTCTCATTTAAGCGATAATTCTGAATTTAATTATGAAAAATGATATTTTGAAAATCATGACCATTTCCTGTTCCGTACATTTATGCACTTTCCAAAACATTTTTAATACGATTTCGCGAAATTTCATGTGTTAATGACCTTGATTTCGTAGCGAATATTTATTTAAATTCAGTAATGGTTCTTGGCTTTTACAGTATTTCTTTCCAATATCGTGCAAAAAGATATCCGTTAGCCATTGAGTCCCTTCTAGCAGTATATTTGTGACTCCATATTGTGATTCTGCACAGTTGGATAATTTTCCACAACTAATATTAAAAAATGTCCACTTTGATATTGAATCATTTTTCAAGAAATATGAATTAATGTTGTTTTCAAATGATACACCACCGCACCAGACATTACACTTAAGTGGATATGATTCTATCTAATGATCTCTTAGATTATCCGTAGCCCATATTCTGTATATTAATTATATTAGCTGCAAGAGTCAATATCGGCCATCGTAGCATAGTAGTAGAGCATCAGACTAACATAAACGGTAGATCTGTTTTGAGTAACATTGTAGATAAAATGGATTTCAGTAAGTTTATCACTTTGTGATTTAACTTGAGTATACAAATTCCTTTTCCAATGAATGTGCTGAGATTAAAGTAATATACTCTCTTCCGACATAACAGATGATAATTATATAAGTGCACATTCTGAGTACTGTTTTCAAAAAATGAATATAAAAGGGTCAATAGTCTACGTAACAAGTGTACTCAAAAATGTTGAAAAAAAATCGGAAATTATCAAATTTTAAATAAAATCTAAATTTTCTTTGACTTTTTCCGGAAATAAGTGGCTTGAATTCTTTCACTAGCTGAAATGTATTTGGAAACGTTTGTTATGTAGCCAATATTCTGTGCAGCGACTTTCAGAATAAGTATATATAGTTAGGTCCATCATCTCTTTTTTGATATTTCTAGACTTTTCACTATATACTCTCCCGTACAAAGTTTAATATTTTCATCTGTGAGCGTTGAAGTATTATAAATAACGTATATCGCTCACGAAGATATGCAATACGATAGTTTATTGTTTCCTTTATTTTGCACATTGAAATATCCATGGTATGCACGCTGTGCCAAAATGCAAACAATAGACCGTTGATTTTTTAAATAAAATTCATTGAATTTGGATCGTTGTAACGCATTGTGTATTGTTTTAATTAAAATTTCCCACGTTTTCTTTACAAAATATTGAAATAATATAACAAAAACAAAATCAAATAAAAATATTACTTTAAATTATATGGAAAAATTCACAAATAATCACAGTTTCTAGCTGTAAAACAGAAAATTTGATTCACTTTTTAATTTTATTACATTCCTGCTACAATTAGAAACTGAAATCGAGATTAATTCAATTGTATTTAATTACATTACTAAATAGTTGAATAGAATGTAAACTGTTGATAACGGAACACTTTAAATGGTCCGTTACACTGGGTGACTGCTTTGGGAACACTACGCGCTGTTGGCATTTGGTATTGATTAGATTAGTCGATTATTATTGAGGTTACTATCTTATCTCCTTGCGTTGTCACCGATAACTCTATCACGATATATGTCTGTAATGGTGAGTAAAACCCGATGGTGCTAATGTAGTGTTTAACGGGTTGAACAACATTTCAATAACAAAATAGGTAGCTAGAGATTTATGCACCACTCTACTGAAATATTCAAATGTATATGTATATATTTTCATTCAGCAAATTAATATGCTGAATGTTTATACTCTAATATGGTTTTCTTTGCAAATTTTGTGTTAGCAGAAGCCTCTCTAATGTCCGCTATTGCCTTCTCATACAGGTCATAAAATACGATAGAGCGAACACGTTTAGTTATTGTGTCTCTTATATTACTACCCTTTTATTTATAATAACAGTATAAAAATAATTTGTGACGTAGTATCTGAAGGTGTAATCCTTTTTAATTTATTTTAAAACCATCCACTAGTTGTCGGACAAATGGACGGATTGACAAATGGACGTATGTATGACTGAATGAATGAACCAACGAATGAATCAATGGTCATTCTGACGGACGAACGGATGGACAGTTATATGTTCTTATGAACGGATAAAAAAGTGAGCGAACAGATGAATAAACAAACGTAACGACAGACGGACGAGCGGATAAATGTATACGAACATATTATAAATTGGGCGACCTGAGCTATACAAAATAATTAATTCAAAATTAAATGCTTTTTTTAAAATTAATAGAAACCGTTTATTATTTAAATTTGAAACAACATATTTATAATGTAAGCGTCATCTATAGTGTAAATAATTGACTATACTACTTTTTTAATACAAAAATACTTTATAAACTAATATTTTTGTATACTTTCACTAATTTTGTGATCGTAATTAATTATTAAATTTGCTAAAATATTAAAAATTACAATGAAATGAAGATAAAAATTAATGGAAAATTAAATTCATTTTTGAAAAGAAACTTTTACGGTGAGTTTCTTCATCTCAAAGACCATCCAAAATAAACAAAGTGGTCAGTCAGTTGAATATACTAAATGACATCATGTTCTTTAATACACTACATTTACACTACGCAACAGGAAATTTGTAACATCTGGTTTTGTTTTGAATTTGTTGATGATGTGATGCAAATTTTCTAGATACGAAACAGAATTTATAAAATAAAAATTTATCGATTTCTATATGTTCATTGTTATTTACTTTTGTTATTAAATATTCCGTTTATGAGAATGAACGAATGAATGAATGTCGGAATGAATGAATAAAAGACTGAGTTAATGATTGAATTTATGAATTAAAATCATAATTACGTGGTGTCACTAGTATTATATTTAACTACGAGAGTTCGTAATTCAATTCAGTCTGACTACACTCATCATCGACGGTATTACGATGTTGATTTGTCGTTTTCAACACAAATATAATATCAAATGTCAACTGAAAAACCATATCAGTTTATAATGTAAAACATGTAGTTGGTCGACTAATGGTTTGAATAATAGAGTTGTATATAAAACCAATGCTACCTGTTTGCATACAAGGCAGTAAACCTATATTTTTGGCCACGACACATCTAATGACGGTTCTTCGCCACGCTGTTTTATTTCTCCATATTTTTGAATTGTCTTGAAGTCGGTCTTCGGGCAACCGAACTCTGACTAACTTGAACTTCGGTTCTCTTTAGCAGCTCACGAAAATACTCTATCAATCTTTCAATTTGCTGCATCTCATTTTAGTCAGGCAGACGTTAAGTTTTCCGCATATTCCACCAATTTGCTGTAGATATTCATACTCTTAATGTTTCTCCTCACGATTATTAGATTCTAAGTTTTATCACTAATCCATAACTAATGAAACCATAAAACGAAAATTATCACCTACTTGTCCCAGTGCACCTGTAAACGGGTTCCAGTTCCAGATCGCTGTTAGATACTAAATGATTTTCAAAACGATTGTGAATCGTTGCTCTACTTCCTTATCTCTGTTGTTTCTTTATATCTGCCATAAATGCAAACTCAATCGGTACAATTACCAAATATTAATGACTAAAAATATCGGTATTTCTATAAATATCTGCATCAACTTTTTCGATTCAACAATTGCGTCCGTTTCATCCTGTTTATAGCCGATTCGAGACCGTTTGACATTTTCATCCTGCAATATACATTTTTTTCGAGTAAACAACTGTGATTTAAGATATATTTTTGAAATAAATCAGGTGTATGCCATTGTGAATACATCTTAAATTATTACATGTTTTAAAGTTTTACATCTTGCAACAAAAAACATATATAATTGAGTAAATATGGAATTACATTTAAGGAAAAACTAGAATACTTCCGTAGTTGAATTTAGAATTTTAATTCCTTAAAGTGCAGGCCACACCAAATTTAGTTCGTGTACTATGAAATTTTTTGATCGGTTCTGACAGAGCCACTACTTTCTAGGAATTTTTAGGCCCTGGGAACAAAGTTCCAAGGGTCTATTGTATTTGATTCCGTTCATGTAACGCCAAAATATAAACATCTCGGAAAAAAAAATTACAAAGAAGTGCTTATAATTGAAAAAAAGTTGATTTAAGCATGTCCGTCCGTCCGCCCGTCTGTGCGCACGATAACTTGAGCATGCTTCTAGATATCGCTATGAAATTTTGCACGTGTCACGTTTATCTGATTTGTGAGGCTAAGTTCGAAGATGATAAACATTGGTGTACTCCTTCAAGTATCTCCCATACAAAGTTTTTACTCCTTTTAGAATAAAATTATTTGTATAATACATACAGACTGCAAATTTTACATATATAACTTATATTATAATTGAAAGAATGTGTGGGAGTATAAGCTTAATCAGATTACTCCGTGGAGTACCTCCTATGTATATTGTGCACGAGAACTTGAGATTGTATTAACATATCTCCATGAAATTATGCATGTGTTACTTTCATCTTATTTCTGAGCTTAAGTTCGATGATGCGGAAAATTGGAGAACTCCTGCATATACCTCCCATACAAACTTTTGACTCCTTAAGTTATAGTACTTCTTCAAGTACCTCCCATACAAACTTTACTCCTTTTAGATTAAAATTGATTGTATAATACATACAAACTTAATAATTTACATATATAACTGATATTAAAATTGCAAGAATGTGTGGGAGTATAAGCTTAATTGGATTACTCCTTGAAGTACCTCCTATGTATATTGTGCACGATAACTTGAGATTTCTTTGACATATTAAATTACCATTGACCATTAAATTATGTACGCATCATTTTTATCTCATTTGTGAGCAATAGTGCGATGGTGAGAAAATTTAGAGTATTCTTTTTAGTACCTCACAAACTTTTACTCCGTACTGATTAAAATAAGTTATATGATAGGAACATTCACTAATTTAAGCGAACATTCTAGGTACGAGATATCAACTATTTTGCAATTCTCTTTAATGAATATTTATATATTATGTTTATGTTTCTCTTGTTTAGTATGATTTTACTGCGGTTATCTCTAACCACAAATTCAATTCATATGCCAGGTTTCGGTGTATCTCTACTATTATACGATGCAATTTTATTTAAATGTTTTGCGAATTTTTGGTTTCGATTGTGGTTATTTTAAAATTTATGAAATTTCAGAGTTCTATGATTATAAGAAAAATTGTATTTTTATTGATTCTATGAAGAACATGATTTTGATTTTGTATTAAAATTTTTATGAAATACTGTCAAAGTTAAGTTTATGAATAGTTTCTCAACAGCAAAATAAGCAACTAAGATACAACCCATTTTATTCGATGTTCAGATATAAACTGAAGTTTTAGGTCCATCGATTGCTTCGAAGCGATTGTTTTTATTTAATATTTAAATACAGACATTAAAAATAGATTTTTAATAAATAATTTACATATCGTATTTATATACATGGGCTATAGCGTGATTGATTTTAATTTATTTAAATTGCCTATTTTTAATATTATACCATTTAAACATATTTGGTAGAAAATTTATTTGTATTTAGTTAAATAATTTACATTTTGGTGCAAAATTAGTAATTTTTTTCCGTACATATTTCTAATTGTACATATCATAAAATTTGTAAATATTTGTATGACATGGCATTAAATAATAATTCTATTTTGAATATTGTCAAAATAATAAAAAACGTATTTTAAAGAAAAATAACAACAAAAAATTAATAAATCACGAAAAGTGTTAGATGCTTGTAATTATTTTAAATAAATTTTAAGTCTAATAAGTATTGGCACAAATAAATAAAATTGTAAATAAATTATTAAAATATTTGTTTAAGTTAAAATACGACTAACTTTGAATGCACTTTATTATTCGATTACCTTGATTTGATTTCCATATGAATAATTACGGGCATCTTATCAAAATTTGCCACCGCAGCGCATCATTACATTCTCAATTTAAAAAACACACATTCCACTTAAAATACAACAGATGGCAATGCTGTTTATTTGAGAGATAGATGGCATTACCAGTTCGTCTATTTTGGTATCATATCGTAAATAAATCGTTTCAAATCGTAGGCATTCAATACAACCTTCAAATGTCAATTTTAAATCATATTCACTTTGTCGTGTAGTTTGACACTTTGTACATAATGGATGTGTACATATAATAGCTATAAACTATATACGTTTTATTTTATTTCTTAGATTAACCTTGTCTAAGGTGTTAATGCATAACGTTTATGAGATACAATTCTTATTTCGGTATGTTGGAGCAGTTGATTATAAATATCGTCTAGCTGATTCCACCAAATGCAGTGCATGTTGAAACCATACATACAAGTTGACCGGGCTAAGTCCATGACTTTTTGTGTTTCGAATTGTTGTCATTATCTTAACATTTACGCCTCAATTGCGAATAAGGCGACATTACACTGTTAATCTGAACAGAAAACTGAAGCTTGCCGCATATTGCGTTTCGTTGCCATATTTGGAACTAGAAAAATAACTTTTGTTTACACTTTTGCAAACTGACACATACTTACTAAAGCATAATTATTATACACTAATGTCAATTAGTTACGCTATATAATGTTCGTGATAATAGTTAATAAAATCAAAGGGATTGTTTTTTTTTGTATTTGGTAGTTATAAATTAAAAAGCTTATGTAATATAATTGAACTATCACATTAAGTTGATTATGAATATGTTGATATTAAATTTCATTCTTTCCACTTTAACTTTGAAAGCAGAAAGATGGAATGTGTGCGATTGTTGATTAAATGTTGAAAATTTCATGTAATCAGAGGAAATTAATTAATTTTATTTTAATATTCGTTACATAACCAGTACATATAAATTTAGATTATAATTAGAAATGATTTAAAAAATACACTACAATATTTCAGTTACTAGCTCAAAAACATGCATATACAATAGAATATTTTAACTATTTGACGATAAATTCTTTTTTTTAGTAAATAAATTAAACTCTGAGGCAAACTTCGAGTCTGCTGACTATATAATAGCATAGTATGTCCTCAAATGTTTGCTCATTTGAATTATTTGCTTGCGGAATCTTTCGTTGGATTTAAAAAATACTTAAAGATAAAATGAGATCATTTTTCAATTTAGCTTTTTGCTAAATGAACGACATTCTAATGTTTTTGACAATAATTTTTTGCTAAATGAACGACATCCTGATAATTTTAACAGTTATTAACCTCATAACATCACCTAAAGAATAATTTCATTGTTTTTTTATTGTTTAAATTCTTTTGATCGATTTAAAAATGTCGAACGGTAAATTGATATCGTGGAAATATTCGTAATGTCTTTATTGGCATAACGCGAAAGTCATATAAACTTAACTTTGTTGGTCTGAAACTGTTTTTGACATAAACGATATTTATTTCATATTAAGATGAATAAATTTCACAATGGGAATATTTTACTTCACAATAAAATTATTTTGCTTGTTTCGTCTGCATGTTGTCGAAACCGAAAACTATGTCATTGTGAACACGCTTAAGATGCTAAATGTGTCAACCAAAAAAGTATGTAATTGAACAAGTAAATATCAATTTTTGTTTATAATTTTGGATATTTTCGTGTATGAAATTTTGTAGGAATTAAATTAGATGCGGAAATATAAAAAGGTTTGCATGTGAAGCTTGTACTCTTCCCCTACCTCTGACAGTCTATCTCGCCTGACTATTTCTTATATTTTTGTATGCTCAACACATTATATTACTGCCAGATAAACTTTGTTGATGCTGAACACTCACTTTGCACTGCGCCTGCAGTTAACCGTTGATGGCATAGACCGATCCAATACAGCATGCCACTGTATCAACTCTAAAGACCAGAAATCATGACACAAATGTTTTCATTTCTCATCTAGGCATGAAAAGAAAAATATAAATATAAGACTTAATTAATTTCATACCGGAATAAAAATGGTATTCAGTATTCAGTCACAATAAATTTATTATGTCATAAATAAAAAAATATATACGAGTATAATCTGAAAACACACAAAACTATCACCACAGCTTACCTGTTTCCAATAAATTATTGATTTTTTTATCTTTGTCAATAATATCAAACTCTTATATTGTTTTTAGTATGCCTATTGACTTACAACTTACTATATAATACTTACAGCTAACAAAACCAAATTGAAGCTAAATGTTTCTAAAAAAAAAAGTAAACTGGGTGCACATATTTTGAGTTATTTCAAAGAACGACAAAATTTCAATCGTACGCAAATAGTTTTAGTATAAAAGCGATAATGTTTGAAGTTGTTTGTGTAGGTTTCAGATAGTTTTTTAGATCATTTTATCAATTTGTTAATTGAACGTAATACTGGGAGTTTTCACAATAACTTTTACTAAACGAACGACATCCGGTTATTAAACAAAAATTAATTAAAATTAGCATCAAATTGGAAGATCCCTTGAGTTATGTCAATTTACATACTTAATTAGCTGCAGATTTACCATCTGTCAGGCTCCAAATTATACTACTACCGATTGAAGGTTCAATGTTGAAATTGACATTAAACTTATCACTTTTAATAATTCAGTAATAAAATAATTAAACTACTACCATTAATCAATTTAAGACAATATAATTAATGCTGAAAATTCAACTTTTTTTAAAAAGAACAGTCCACGGTGAATACAGGGTTATGGGTAGGAAATTAAAGTATTTTAGCAACGATAGCATTAAATTGCACAATATTTCAGTTCAATAATTAAATACATTGAGATTTTTATTAAGAAATTTGTTCAGCGATACTAGTATTGTTGAGGGAAGTATAGTTCACATAAGTAGTAATGTATAAAGTATAAGTAGAAGGACAACTTGATAAAGAATATATGGTTTAGTATGGTGATTAGTGTTCTCGTAGACCTTCTATATATTAGATAATCGAATAGTGATTGAAGCTCACATTGTTCAACAAATGCGATGCAATTATGTATGAATTGTATGGTGATGTTTTGCTATAATTCTGATATCACACCGTGAGCAAGTTTTACCAACACTCAGTGAACTGAACAAAGAAACTGGCCCGTATTATACGAGAATGGCAAATGCTAGGTGGAAAGGGCTGCCTACATGCAGATTATCTAGGATTACTTGGCCCAAGTTTGGGCGGAGTAAAGCGGAAGAACGCCTATGGTTATCCAGTCGGTACGTGGCCAGGCCGCAGTTCTCATGGTGGGACATTGACCGGTCGGAGACCACGCGTCAAAATAGGATATCCCTTTTAATTCCTTTTGTCGCAGTGGCGACGATGTAGACGAAAGGGAAACTACAGTGCATCTTCTATGCAGATGCCCAGTATTTTCTCTGCAGAGATATAGGCTGCTGGATGGGCATATACTACCGAATCTATTTGAAATTGCAACTAAAAGACCAAGAGATTTGGTATCGTTTCTAAACGCCACTAGATAATTTAGTGTCGCTATCTGCCATAATCAACCGGTTTTCATCGAATGTGCGGTATCAAAACGGCACCTACGTGCTAATTGGGATCCTTCGAAAATTTAGTCGGATCCGTCACTACAACCAACCAATCAACCATGCTAACTATTGTATATGCGGTCTCATTTGTGAGTTAGCTTGAATATTTTTAGTTTCCATGGATTCAATAATTTTTTTCGTAAGAAATTTTTCAAACAATTTTTTTTATAACTCAAAGTAAAGATATTTTGATCATTAGTTATTTAGAAATGCAAGATTTTTACTGTGTTTAAAGATTATTTTGGCCAATTTTGTGTTTAAAGTATGTTGATCTGTAATATATGTAGAATTATTGAATGGCAGAGTTAATTATGCTTACAATAGACACCTGTATAAGGTTAATTACGTTGATAATAGGGCTAGTGCTAGTTTTAGTATTCATAGATATCTGTTTTAAATTATATTGAATGTCAGATGAATGTTGAGAATGTGTCAAGCATAAATGTGTTTACTCAGCCAATATTAATAGCAGTCTAATGTATAAGGCTAATTGTATTATATTAAATTAATGATTCTGGTTGAAAAGTATTATAGTAGAAAATTTTTTGCCAAATATTAAAACTTCACTTTCTTATTTATATTGTGAGTGTCAAAAGTTTGTCGAATCTGAAATACATCGAATATATGAGCAAATACATAATGTATTTAAAAAATATTATTTTTTATTTAAATTCTTGTAATTATTAATTTAATTGAAATCAGATTAAATTACACCTTCACTATATTTTTTGTAATTTATTAAATGTTGTTATGTCACTTTCACACCTCCTCTTTTAAAATAAATACATTTTCATCAAAATCTCATCAAAATACTTCAAATATTGTTATTTAATAATATTTGCCATTATTATATATAGGTATACTTGACCTAAAGCCAAATTTGTATTTGCAGACATTATGCAAAAATACTATTCGCTAAAAAAAAAAAAATTACATGCTAAATTTAAAAAAAAATTGCTAATAATTTCAATGTAATTGCGTTGGTGTTTACTTATAACTGCTGAATTGAAAATTCATTTATTTGTACCAATCACAACCACCTCTCATTCATACACTTAACATCAATGAAAATAATGAACTACATTCGAATGAGCAGCGAGCATTGCAAAAAAATTATGATAAACAACATTTTAATTATTTTTTGGCATTAAAAATCATAAGCAAAAATCACTTATTATAATTTTTCTATTTTTGATAAATTTGAGACGAAAATATAAAATTAAAATACAAATAATTTTCCATCGCAATAGGTGCAAGTTCTTTGTTTGTGTTGTGTACTTATTACTATTACTGCTGCAAAAGAAAATCCAAGTTCGTCTATTTTTAAAAATGACTAAATTTTCCCATTGAAACATGAATTTCGTTTAATTTTTAAATTAATGAATAATAATATTTTGCACGTATTGCAATTCTTTGGATCAAATCCGTGAAAATGCATTTTTATAATGCAAAAAATATTATTAAAAAAAAAATTGATTATTCATTTCAAACAAAATAATTCAATTTCCGTTTCGTTCAACATAAATTTGTAAAAATTAAATTTCAATAACAAAATAATAGAATTGATTAAAAACTTAAAAAGAAACAAATAAACTAAAAGCAAACAAAATGCAATTTGATGCGGAAACAACATAAATATTTTTTATTTTGTTTGCAAATGCATTAAATAAGATTTATTATACTTTTTGGTTATCATTTTTTAAATGTTTCATATTACATAAAACGACAATTTTTTTTTTTTTATATTTTAAACAAAATAAACATTTACATTAATAAAATCCAATTAAAATATAACAAAAAATAAACTAAAAGAGAGTCCAATTATCTAAGGCCTTGGAATTATAGCTAACTTAACAATCTGTTTTGAATACACGATTCGAAATTTAAAGTGTTGTTACTATCTTCACGCTGCTGTAGCAGTCGAATTGCTGAGCAAAGCGCTATTTTGATATTTAATAGACTTTATTTTACAATATTGTTTACAAGCGTACTAAAGGGTTTTGTCCAATATGTCGTCATTGAAAAAATATATTCGTAATGAAATTCAAATCAAATAGCTTCATTTCTTTGTATTTGGCACTAAAAATCACAATCTGCTACTGTTTATAAGCAACATAATCGAACCATTAAATGTTACAATATTATATCGATAGCATAGCAAAGCGCTATGTAGATGGTCTGCAAAAATCCGCAACATCGTCAGAAATGGTTACTAAACAATGAACTTATGTTAAATCCTGATAATGTAGACAGATATGGGTTTTTGTTTTACCACGCATTTACTTTTTCGAAATTGCAAATGTTTGTAGTTTATTATGATTTTTAATAATTAATATTTCTAATGTAATTTTTTAAAAACGCAACGACTATATTTTTTATTTGTATGAAAGAAAAATTGAAATGTCAAAATTTACTTCGAAAATACTAAAAATGTATATGGAGTTTCCTCCATACGTGGTAAAAAAAGGAACAAAAAAAGCACATGGTAAAAAAAAACTCCAGGTCTATCTGATTGTCTAACTATTAGTGTCGAACTTGAAAATTTGTTGTTTTTTGATGAGAAAATTTTCACTGTTCAGCAACACACGTAAATAAACAAAACGATCGATTGTGGTTGTGTGGCAAATCCAACGACAATTTAATTAATTTAGGCGAATAGAGTGGCGTGTGATCGAGGCTAAAAAGATGGTGTTTGTCGATTGCACCACTGTATTGAAATGTCGAAAATTATCTCAATAACAAACTAGGTATAATAGCTGGTGACTTATGCACCACTTTACTGAAATATTCATTTGTATTGATGCTTTATGTTCCAGTTAGCAAATTTCAATTATAGTTATATGAGTTCACATTTGATGCTACTTGCATATGGGAAGGGCAAATTAACTTCGTAATGCCGCCGTATGATGAGATGATGATTAATATTAAAAATGAGAAATTCATAAGTAAATCTCGAATGAGGAGCGATTGAAAGCATTTGACTATATAGTCATTGATGTTATCAAGTTTCGATATCCGCAAAATATGCACTGAATTTTCTGTTGAATAGTATTTATTATGTTTCA
>JANSTX010004526.1:8581-21065 GCA_027564355.1 Penthetria funebris
CGGCACAAAGTTGCGTAGACGTCGATATGATAATAACATATTGAAGCCTAACTATAACAATATGTTCATCATGAAATTATGAACGAAAGGAACATTAGTTTAAATGAACAGGACACCGAATTCAACAAAACTTATGTTTAATTATGAAATGTTTTCAAAAAAACGATTCAAATCAATTATCATGGAAGAAATATTAATTACGTAAGCCATATGTTCGGATTTAGGCAACAACATGATGTAACACGGATAGCATTCGTGATTTGGATAACAAAACAAATATACTGTTCGGCAGCAATTATAGGTATTACTCAATTAGTTCAGTTAACGTTCACTATCATCCCAGATATATGTCACTTTCTCAGTAATACCTTATTATTCCAATTAAACTCATGACAAAAGCATATAAATAGCAAATACGAATATAGTTAAATAAAACTACGAAAACACTGACTTAATAGGATGAAATTCACAGTTGTTAGTGGACAATAATAGAAATTCTAATAGGGTTGGTCCTTTCGTAAAGCACATTTATAATATTATGAACATTACGTAAAGCAATATGAGAAAAGGAAATATTTTAAGGTCATACTAGTTATTGACTGAAATAAAGAATCCTTCCTCCTTCCCTAACACTTTCAGTGTAATAGGTTTTATTGTGTGTGTGTGTGTGACATCAATTTTTGTAGTTTTTTACATTTTACTGAAGTTATACTAAAATGTTGACACCATAGTCTCAAGCACATGGCCACGGATAAACATCTATTGTGATAGAATTTTTAGGCACCTAACATGAACATAAAGTTGAGTTGAGTAATATTGATGTTAGCCAGAGGATCGCGATTTGTCACCTTGTATTTTATATGTATATAAAATACGAGTATGTATGTATGGCGAAATATATTCAATTTTATAAATAAAATAAAATAAAACACAAATAACTTATTATTTCTATTATACTTGTAAATTTAATATTTTAAAACAGTTACCCATTATTCACACATTGGCCACAAAAAGCATTATAACAAAATTAAATTTTACATGCAAATTTATTTCAAAAAAATAGTAAGTTTTGAGCTTCAAATCTGAAAATGTATATATGAAATGTTAAAATAATCGAATATTATAGTTGATACAGATAAATAATAACAGGATCAGAGTAGTTTTACAATTCATGGAAACTATATATTAGTTTTACAGAGTCATTAGTAAAAACGCGCACGGTATCAATAACTGTAAAAAATATCATTTTAAATCTGGGTGAATGTATCATGATAAAACTGCAATCAAATCTGCAAGAATTATGGTATTACAAACTTTTAAAGGACTGTGTAGGAAGGAATTTGATTGATTGATATGAGAGCACGCTTGATATTAGGATAAATATGGTCAAATTTAAAATTCATATTTAAAAATTTAATTAAATTAAATTTAAATCATACGTATATTTGGATTTCAATTGACAAAAATTAAAAATGCTTTTTTCAATATGAAGCTAAATTTTGCTGTTACACAAATAGCGTCTCGATTACGCAATAGATTTGATTCAAACCAAAAATTAAAATTTTAATAACATTTGAAATATTTTAGACCTAAATTATAACATATCTTTAAAATGTATGAACTTGAAGGATTGATCAATGGTCAATATGGGGTAGAAAACGACGGGAAATATCGTGCTGTATTTTTTATTCTCTGATATTGATAACTACAAACGTATTGCGTAAAAAATACAAAACCTGTAAGTTTTTACTAAATACTATATATTTTTTGGTAATTTATTATAATAGAATAAATAACAATTTGTACACATTAATGCTTTTGCTGTTCGTTTCATCGACACTAAGTTTTAATATATTATTAATTATAAAAACAAAATCGAATTATATTATAATTAGTTAAGTACATATATGCATGCTCATTACTTATAGTTTAATTATTTGTTTATTATGCTAAATATAGTATAATAAATGCTAAAAAATTTATAAACAATAAATACGTTTTTCATTTTTAAATATAATAATAATATTAATTTCAAGCACATTATTGCCACACGATAAATATTTTATAATTTTTAAGGCAATTTGATAATATTCCACCTTTACAATTGCATAGTAACGTAACAAATTATAGTTACGGTACTATGTAATTGCATAGAATATAGTGCTTCAATGTCTGTAACTATAAATCATAGAAGTTTATATTTAAAAGAACATAATGAATAGAATACATTGAAAAATAAATGAACTCCGGCGAAATATGTATTGCAACATTAATTTTTTTTTACACTAAAATTATATTTAGTAATCCAGCATTTTACATTTTACGTATGTCAGTCCTTTATTTTAGGCCTATCCGAAATGTGCAATTCGTCTCAATGTGTTCCGTTTAACTACGATATGAATTGTATTCGAACTGGATTACACAACTGTACAGTTTTACCAAACACCGTATCGATACAGTGTTTGTGGTATTCAAATGATTTCTCACATTTGGTGAATGAAAATGTACAGTTTAATATTAAATTAAATTTCGGATAAGCCTTTTGTATATGGAAATTTTATATTAATATTTCCATTCTATCGCTCTAATACTTCTAAACAATAGACACAGTGATGTACTACGTATCTCTTTTTTTATTATACTACTATTATACTTTTACATTTTGTTAAAATTGTTGAATGAATATTAATAGAGCAGTCACCGATCAATGTGCAAAAGACATGCATTACCTATAATTGCAATAAATTTCACTTTAATACTAAGTGAACTAATAGTCATAATACTTGAAAAACTGCACTTAAGTATCCATGATATTTCATTATTTTGGAAACGATATACTTTAATCAATTAAAATATTACTTTATAATTATATAGTAAATAAATAGTTTTTTTTTTTTAATTTATTGCAATTATCGATAACGTACACCTTTTGTATTTGCTAGACTGCTCTATATTATAAAATTTTCGCTAATTTTTTAGTAAGTTGTAAATCGATACTACATTTATTTAAAAAAAAAAATCATTTTAATATACTGTATTTAAAATAATTAGTCACTAAAGATACAATAAAAAACTACAAACAGTCTATAATTGTTTAAAAAAAGGAATATATTTCGAACATAAAATATACCATATCATAATTGCATGTATACAATTACTCTGTGCTAAAACTAAGTTAGCACAGTTGGTATATGTATTACAGTAATGTATAATAGTTGTAATTGAAACAACAAAGCGAAATAATTTACAGATAATTAAAGAATTATTTTCTGGTTTGTACAATAACATATGGATTAAAATAACACCAAAACGAAATCTGTACTATCTATAAACAATAATACGATTTTCTGTGCCTCAACAATAATGCATATGTAGATACTTGCAAGAAGAGTGTTATCCAAAGTTTATGATAAATTTTTATTATGTTTTTTATGTTAGAAAATATACAAACATATAAATTAGGCTACGAATCTGACTAGGAAACAATTAAATTGATTCTGTCTTTATTAGTCGGTTCGTTTATCGACAAGTTTAGAAATTTTATTTGTATTAATAGCGACAAAAAGAAGTTTTTAGTTATTGCAATTTGTCTTTTATGCAATTCTATTCTTTTCTTTATACACAATTTTAAAAATATTAGGCATTAAATACTACAGAATATATTTTGAATCTGTCATTTTTTTAATAAATTATATTTTGATATGTTTGTAGGAAAGTAATCATTTTTTTTTAAAATACTTAAAATATTAAAATTATGTATTTTACGATTATTTATCTTATTTTATAATAATTAAATATTTTTTCGAATTTCAAATACTGCACATCATAATAAACATTTATTTTTTTATGTAATTTAAATTTTACAACTTATTTACTGTTACAATAACAGTAAATAATTTTTATAATGAATACTAATGTAGTTGGTTAAATAATTATGTTATGCTATGCAATAATGTATGATTTTATGATCGATCACCTCATTACATACGGATAAAAGTGATGTTTTTTATCTATTGGAATGTACGCTCATTCAAGTAGATAAAAAACATGTACATAATTTGTACATACATTATATTATTGATCAAATAATTATATTATTGTGATAAAAGATATCTACACGAGTTACATTGATATTCGACATTTATTTGTTATCCAAATTAAAAACAAAACTAGATCAAAATATAACAAAAATAAAACATCAGTTATGTTATGCTTGGGATTTATGCATCACTCTACTGAAATATAATATATGCCTTTGAGGCAAAGATGAAATAATGTCCACAAATTTGAATATACACAACTAATATAACTGCTGTTAATGTAATAGCGTCAAGTTAGTTAAACTTAAAGTGAAAAATTGTTACTTCAATATAATAATTCAACGACTCGTAACAATATATAATGAACGAAATTAAATTGATTATGTCTGCGATGCAGCTAATTCTCTAGAGTGTCGTATATTTAGATAGTATCACCATAGTTTGTAAGATATTAATACATATTTTAATGATCTTTATTCTATATTTTATTCTGCATGAAATGTAAATAGAGTTAAATAATTAAATTATTACTAATTGTGATTCTTTAAAAGTACACGCCTATTGATTTAACTTATTATCTAAGGTATTGAATCTAGTAAAATTAAATTACATAAAATGCACTGTCTTATCTGCTACATAAATGTGGATGCATTATTGACTTTATGTTTTCGATATTTCGATTGTAATAATATTTTAATTCAAAAAAACTTCCGTGTATTACGACATAATATAATACACTCGATTGACTAAACCTTTAAACTCACGATATGTTCATAGTCAATCCAAAAATAGGGATATTCATTCATATGTTATATCACGTGAAAAATTCTTTCTTTGAAATATTTCCTGTAAATATCTTTTATAACTAGAATCGAAATCGAATTCCATTTTGTGTAAGAATGAAATTTGCACTTTACATAGCGCCAATATACTAAACTAATTTAAAAATGAGGAATAGATATAATAAAATAACGTGAATCGTATTCCTTTCAATATTCAAATATTTATACAACTAAATAAATAAGAGTGGAACGACATTTAATAGTAGTGTTTTTAAAACTCGATTTAAATGCTAATTTATAATATTAAAATGTATAAATGCAATCAAATTAGTTGTACATATAAAGATGTAAATGTGTTATGAATAATCGAATAAAGCATATTATGAATAATAAACATAATAATTTATTCATAATGTATGCAATCGAAACTATTTTTCAATGCAAACAATATAAAAAAAACACACACACAATTTACCAACTACATTTTATGATATTCGTTGTAAATAACACTAATCCCATAAAAGAGAATATCAAATAAAACAAATAAATATTAACAACATATTAAAAACATTATAACTTTAGTATTTAAAATAAAAACAAAATGCACAATATAAATATGAATTCAATTTTATGTTGTGTTTTGTGTACATTTTTTAATTAAATTCAAATTAATTTTTTATTCCCTCTTTATATATATATATATATGTATGTATGTACTTATATAAGCAAAATATATCTGCATTCAAAGCACATTTAACCAGTTAAAAGTAATCGAAATGTAGCGAGCATTTAAGCAATTTTATTTATTTAATGTACATTTATAAACATTATAATTTCATTTCGATGAATTAATCTTTATTTCCATATAGAAATAATATTTCTATCAAATTATCTATGATCTTGAAGATCTACTTCGTTCCATATAAGTTGTATACTACTGATATCATATAATTAACATATAATTTACTAAAACCAGACAAATTATAAGTATTGGATACCAAAAACACCTTGTATGAATTATAATATACTCTACTGTAATATTAAATTGTTTATTACTCTAGATTTCAATTTAAGTTTAAAACCCCTAAATTGTGGTTGGTTTCGATAGGTTTGTATAATATTAGAGAAATTACGAGACGAACAGTTACCACTGAATTCAAACGAATATTTACTATAATTTGTCCAAGAACAATTGATACAGACTACTATAGTATTACAGTTTCTTTAGAGGGAATTTTAATTATATTACTCGTATACTAAAAAAACAAAATTGCTAATTTGCTCCTAAAAGAACAGTATCTAACAAAGATTTCTTTTTTATTGGTATAATACAAATTGTTAATTTTACCGAAAAAATACATCAATTTATTAACATATTATATAAAAAAAAATTGATAGTATGGAGTTCATATATTTTTATTTTATTTATTAAATTCGAATATATCGAGACTAGAAAAATTTTCACTTAGTATATATTTGAAAATAATTAATGGGTATATAATCAGTAATTGCTAATATAAGTACTCCACACTAACTAGTAAGTACTCCACACAGTTGTCTTATATTGTAATGAGCATTCTTACAATAAATTAGAAAACTGCGTCATACCAAAAAAATTGTGTCTATGTTACGGATGCTGTTCATGAAACTTATTTGTATTTCAATACAAAAATTAATATTTTGTGAATATATTAAATAGTAGTATAAGCAACTATTTAACTTTTAAATTAAATACTGTATTTTTATAAAAACCAAAAAAAAAAAGAAGCTTAACAATTTAACCAACGAATAGATGAATTTAAGTATTTAAAAAAAGAGGGAATAATAAAAAGACTTTTATTCAACAACAATGTTTCACTTACATATGCTCTGGATGACATCTTAAACAGTCGATGAGTTCATTTGGTTTAATTTGTCCTGTACAAATTTTATGAATGGCAGTAAAAAGCGGGAAGCTACAAGTAGAAGGAGTATATTAAAAGTGATAATAAAATTATAATAAAATATATGTTGTTTTCTAAAAATAAAGAAACAATTAAAAAAAAAATCTTTAAAATTACTTTTGTTCCATATTTTTATTTTTTAACATAAAATTAACTTCTTCGGCAGTAATTGGACCTTGCAATTTTTGACCATTAAGCATTTCTTCTTCCAAAACTTTAATTGATTTGCCCGATTTAACAAAGGCCTCTGAAACTTTGCGATTACGTCCACCTAATAATAAATAAAATATTATTCATTATAAAACTAAATATTGTATAATAAACGAAACATAATAGGGTGTGAAAATGCTTAGAGGCAATAGGACCGTTTTTACAATGATGATAATAAAGAAAATTAACATTGATGTTTTTCACACCAAAAATTCTTTCATATGATTTTATACATATTACATATTACATCGTATTGTCGCACTATGCGTACAAGTAGTGCAAAGGTCGAGATAATGATGAGGTGACAGCATCTATACGCCTGCTTATGAGTCTAAGTTACATAAGTCACAATTTAGATCAGACCCAAATGGTCGTTTTCCATATCCGAGTGATCAGGCAGGATTTCACTCTCGCGAATGTATAATTCACAGAAAAAGTTATTCGGATATCAATTATACATTGAATACAACCACAACAATCCAACAAAGACACAACTAAAACAAACAAAAAAAAACAATTACGGAATACTTATTATATACTAGATGTGAGAAAAATACTTCAACTATGTTTCCATAGTACCGGTACAGAAAATAATTTAGTCTAGAAATTATCGCCCTGATGATGTAACATGAATTCCGGCTGACAACCTTAAACTTCATCATCCACTTACACCAGAAAGTATTAAGCAATAACGATCAGAGTAAATTTTATGATTCAATAATTGTAATTATTAACCTTGTCTACATCATATCATATTAATGTTTTTCTTTATGATTACAACTTAATATAAACTTTATAATCAGACTCTTTTGAATATAATTATGTTTTAATTATACTCATAAATTTCTGTTTACTGACGACTTTATATATATGAATATATAATTGAAGATTGTACTCATATTATTTGTTTATTTATATAAAAAAAACAAAATTTTATTCTTTTTAAAAATTTGTATTTTTATTTTTAAAAAATGCTATCAGCATCATTTTCATTCAACATTTATCACAACAATCCAAAAATAACTACCGAGTGCAAATGATATATAAGTAAATGTATTAAACCGTGTAATTACCAATTATTCAAAAAATTGTTCAAATTTCAGATAACCTCAATGAGTATACGAAATAAAAAGTTTATCAGTTTGCATTTAAATATTATTGGTTGATTATTAATGAGTTTTTAATTTCCAAAAAAAAAAAAAAAATAAAATATTGACAGGTCGATTAAAGACACAAAATATTATTGCTCCAGAATTTTAGTAAATTTCTAAATGATTATATACATATTCGCGTTATAGGAAATCAGCGAAATTTAACAGAAATATTTTCATAATAGTACGAAACTTGCAATCTATCTGAAAGTAAAATCAGTAATGCTAAAAAATTCGATAAATTTACAGACGAATCAACGGACAAAAAAAGAACAACAAGAACAATCAATTTCAAAACAAATTCGTTTTAAATTCGTTCCTTCTTTCTACATCATTTCAAACATATATTCAAACACGACATAAGCACGAGTTACCAGTGACACCGCGTTGACGTGATTTTTTGAATGACCTCGATGATAGTCGACCACTCCATTTGTCACCAAAACATAAATATTATACAGTATGCGAAAAATTATACTATACTCTGTAACAAGAATAATATTGTAGACATTCTAACAGTTATTGGAAAATTTTATAATTTAATTGAATAATTTTTATATTTTGTTTTTCGTGTACAATTGAATGTACGAAGGTTATTGACTAAATTAAAATCAGATTACCACATAACTGTTATAATTGTTTAGTACATGTTTAGTACATGTTTACTGTTAAATGTTAATTTTCATTTAGAGCAATAGGAAAAGTGAGTGCATACAGACATTCTTATATAATATTTTAAAAGCTTGAGGTGTACCACGAAAAGATTTGTTGGTCAATGTGGCCAACATTTTTCAGATGAACGTTAAAGTCTAATACTAAATTTTTAATTATATAAAATTAATTAATTATATTTATGGCCTATGTTGTTACTATGTTAACTATTAGAAAAAATTATTTACCATAGCATGTTGTTATCAAATCTGCAATACCACAGCTTTCATAGAATGTTGTTATTCTACTACCAGGATAATATATATTAACAAATTTAATCATTTCCATTAAACCTAACCGAATAACTGCTGCCTTGGTATTATCACCTAATCCTAAACCATCAACAAATCCTGCACCGCAAGCAACAATATTCTAATGAATAAAAACAAAATAAATATGTTATCTCAAACATTTACAATTTACACGTACATTGTAAGATTTAACAAACAGAAAAATCTTACTTTTAATGCACCGCAAATTTCAACTGCATCAACATCATCAATAACAACAACTTTAAAATTATCGGTTTGCATCATATCACGCAATATTGGAGCTAATTTCATATCTCTGCAACCAATTGTAGTTTCGCAAAATTTCTCCTCAGCTACTTCATTAGCTAAATTTGCACCCATTAATACTGAACATGGAATCTATATATTGAAAAATGGATGGTGATAAATAAATGGTGATAATAAAATAATAATGAATAATTTATGGTTATTATTATAAATATTAATAATGTTAGTCTAGTTTAATGATTTATTTTTGAATTGTAATAATAATAATAATAATAATATTTACCTTCAAATGTCTGGTAATTATATGTGAAATTAAATCAATGCCACCACCTTCGGCAATATCAAAACCTTTAATTAAAGATAATGCACAGGCTGTTGGTTTAATCTTTCCTAATAATGTAGCGGCAAGATTACGAATAAATTGATGTGGTACAACAAAAATTAGAAAATCTGCATCTTTAGCTGCTTCAACAACATCGGGAACAGCAACCTATATATTAATTGAATAATAAATTTTATGTATTCTTTTTTTACACTATTCAATGAACTAGTATTGTAATAATGTATTTATTCAAATTCTTTGCTTAAAACTACCAATTGCTTAATATGTTGTTAAATTCGTATATTTCAACTGCAAAAAATTTCTGCAGGTTTATTATATATGATAATATA
The DNA here is from genome assembly GCA_027564355.1 of Penthetria funebris. Classification (NCBI taxonomy): domain Eukaryota; kingdom Metazoa; phylum Arthropoda; class Insecta; order Diptera; family Pleciidae; genus Penthetria; species Penthetria funebris. The sequence goes on from JANSTX010004526.1 coordinate 18,609, forward strand.
TAATATATGATAATGATGATGTATGTAAAGTTCGGTTGAGCAACCCAAATGGTAGTCGTCTGCACTATTCACAGCATCACATAAACGTAAATACTGGAGAAAAACATTTCAAGATATTAATACTTCTCGATGAAGAGCGAATCATGTAGGAATATTGATTTTAATGATCATTCTAGCGAAAGCATTCAGTTGATACTCATTTGCAAAGTTGCAGTTACACACGGAAAGAAAAAATTATTGAATTGCTAAGTAGAAAGGGATCAAATCAAGTATATAAAACATAATCTTCAGATAAGCAATTTACTTACAGATTCAAGAAATTAAATCTTTTTCAGAAAAACTTAATTTAGTAATTATTTATTATATTATTTTTTTTATTCATTACAAATATTCAATGCATATCTTAAATATTATAATGCATTAACTCGTTTATCATTAAATTCAATTTATTGCAGTTGCAGTTAATTATATCGTGTGTCTTTGCTAGAGTGCATATAGTTATGCAAAGGAATTTATTTTTAAAGGATAAATTAAATTATATGCATTATTTATAAATATAAATGCGCTTATTATATATTCGTATATATATTATAAATCTAGGTTTAACATATGGTCAAGTTTATTTATAAATAAAGTCAATGACTACATTAAATTAGTTTTGTGGCTCAAGGATTAAATTATTTAACTGTTATTTAATTCTTACCTTGTAAATTTATTTCAAGTGTTACGCAATTATGAATTAAAGGTTAACATTCGGTTATGGTCAGGGCAATTGAATAATATACTAGATATTTATATACTATATTAATATTATGAATATTATCTAAGCAGTTTATTTTTAATGATTGTTATCATTATAAATTGCAGTTAAGTACAGGAATGTAAGATTGGAGTATGTACAATATCTTGATTCATATTTTTACATTGAACACTAATTACTTGTTACATTTAGCAATTTATACTCTTTTAATCTCAGACAATTACGAATTAGCCGCAAAAATAATTTTAGAATGACTATAATGTAACGTAATTGAAATAAATTAATACTATCAAATTTTACTTGAAGAATATTTCAAACATAAAACTTCGCCTTTTTCATTCGACCAACGTTTCATCTTCCAATTAAAAGAACCATTCAATGTCTGTATTCGTATTGGTTAGGTTACATAATTTTCAGCAACTTAATTTTAATTAAAACTATTTTAGCAGTTTGAAGAAAAAGAAAATATCTGTGATGGACAAAAACATTTATGGATTAACAGAACTACTTTTGTCGCAGTTGCGGCGATGTAGATGAAAGGTAAACTACAGAACACCTTCTATGCAAATGCCCAGCACTTTCTCAGCAGGGATATAAGCTGCTGGGTAGGCATATACTACCTAATCTATCGGATATTGCTACTGTAAGGCCAAGAGATCTGGTGGCATTCCTAAACGCCACGAGATGAATTTAATGAGCATATCTGCAAAAATCAACCGGGTTTCCTCGAGTTTGTGGTATCTACGTGCTAATTGCTTTGTCGGATCCGCCACTGCTAACCAACCAACCAACAGAATTGAATTGACAATTTTGCCCTGAACTATAAATAAGCAAGTGATTTTTTTCTCATTTTAAAATATGAAGAAATGGTCGAGACAAAAATTGATTTTTATTTTCATATTAAACTAACAAAAAAATCTAAGGTCTGTGGATAGTAAGAAGAACAGTTCTTACTATCCACAATAACAACATTCTTGACAATATACCTTTTGACACAAAGAATTTTAGTTTGATAAATAATTTAGTTTCAACCCTTTAAATTCGTATTTGTATTGTGCGTGTTTCATGTAACAATTTTTTACTCACTTAGTATTATCTGTGCATCTGACGAGAGGTGTATATAGTCTTCCTACCTTCACAAAGCCCGTCATATGACAATATGTCCTACCTAATTCTATTAAATATTTCCAATGTCCTTAGTATACTACGATGAATTTGTTACCAGTTTGAGCAGGTAATTGCAAAAATGTAACTAAGTATATTAACACCGGTTACAAGTAGTGATCAAATATTCTATTCTTAATATAAATTGTAATTTTTGATAATATATAATATATTTTCAAAATGAGCCTCATTCCTAATGCTACTTATTCCAATAATTTAATTAGTTATAAATTTTCATTACATACATACCTTTACATTTAGTGAAAGACGTGATTTTTTTTTTTTTTTTTTATACTAAAGTTATTCTTTAGGGAGTGGATACCCTTTAATGTTCTTCATAACACAAAATAACTTTTTATTTACTATTATTTTATTTATTTACTTTGAAATTGCATCTAATAGATAACAAGAGAAACTTATAATTGGTTACCAATTATTGGAGGCCCTGGAAATTGCTTAACGGATCACAACATAATATATAAGTATTTATTAAATAGAATTGCAAAATAGCCTAAAATTACAGGAATATAATA
>JANSTX010004537.1:0-21055 GCA_027564355.1 Penthetria funebris
AATTATATAATGCTCATATATATGAGGAAGACGCGATGTATAGACGATCCTTATAATAAATCATTATACAGAACTTTATGAAATAAATTTTCATTCGATTTCATTTTTATACCTTTTTATTTTCTTGACGTTTTTTTTTTTCTTCCTCATTTTTCTCTTTAATTTACATATTTATGTAAAATTTGTTAGATTTGAAGATACTAATGATGATAATGATGTTAATTTATATAAGTTGAAACTATATAATATAGCGTATTATTTACAAACTATATATTTATGATGGGAATTACCTTAATTTCCATCATCACGATTATAATTTCACTAAAAATCTAGGTAGGTAGGTTGAGTCAGTACAGATTCTGCGAGAAAGATACAATCATACACTTTCTCTCTGAATGTGGCGCTCTGTTCCACACGTTACGGATTAGGCACTTTGGAGCCTCAGGGTCTGCTTGCATAATATCTCCTAAACACCCAATAATTGAGGATTTATCAGCAAAGCAGCTTCTTGAGAGACAATAGATCTTTCAGACTTTTTTTTTTGTTTTTTATGATATGACAGACTGATTTTTTATTTTTTGATGGTATTTTAAAAAAAATATAAGTTATATGTATTCCGTGGATAATTTGTCAAAAAAAAATCGTTTCAATTGAATGAAAGAAATGCAAAAAAATGGAGATTAATCATGATCCTTTTAAAGAATGTTTACAACATAGTCACAGATGACAAAACATAGGTTTATTCGTATATGAGCCCGTAACTATACGTTAATCTGATGTATAGCAAGTTTTAAATGAAACGTTCGTGATCGCAGCGCGGTTTTAAAAAAATATTGATTTTTTCATTCTTTTGTGAATCGGGTCATGTAACTATCGTAAGTTTCTAAGGATGGAAATCAATCATTCGTTTGGTCAGATGTGTCATCAACGAATTTACCAAAAGAGCAAAAAACAAAACAAAAAATAAGAACAATTAAAAATGTCGCATCATCCTTCATCATGAGAATGATATTAGCTACTCTCACACTGTTCTTCAAACATTATCGAATATTTGTAGTCATCATTCATGTCACAGTTGTTTTAATGACTGTCGTTCTTCTTTATTCCATTTAAAAAAAAAATCAGTTTCATCCTTTATTAAAATACATATTTTCTATAATTATAAAACATTATTTAATATAAATAAATTATAAAGGCTATCTCCTCTATATATTCATGGATATGATAAATTATACATTTTTCATATGACTGTCACGTAATATCTAAATCTTGAAATATTTTTCTGTATATACCATACCAAGTCACGTAACTATATAAAATCTTAAAAAGTCTTCTGCAAAAAGTTTTATCCTTAACACATTTTTTATTAAATTATTCATTAAATAAAAAAAAAAAAAAAACAGGACCTAATTTATCTTTTGTGCATTCATTTGGACGGATCAATTGCATCATACTGCATGTTCAATTTTGTTACCGGAATAACTTGCTATGTACTCTTTTTCAAATCGTACATATTGTACAATCAAATAATCGTAACTAAACGATTACTAGAGATTTCAAATTGCGATGCTAGTTTTGATTAGAGTCGTCCCATAAACCTCAGCACTGTATATGACCATTAGATCTATTGTACTATTATCTAGCCATAGTCATTCTAAATATATTGAAATCGTATTGATTGTCAAATTAAATCTTATATGTGGTACTCTATGATACATCAAATGTCGTCTCAAAATTATTTGGAGACATTTTTTATTGTATATTTGTAGTATTTAATTTTATTATAAAATTTCAGTTGTCGTTCTGTTTGTGATGAATTCAATTTGGTTCCTTGCTTTTTCTGTTTTTCAACCTTTGCCCAAATACTTGACGACTTATTTCATTTAATTTTGCAAAATAACTGCCAGCATTTACAGGCTTCTTTGTAGTTTAAAATTCAAGAATTTGTACAAATTTTTTTCTTGAAAGTTAACACTTCCTATATTTACTTGGGTAAAAAGAAAGGTGATCATATGCGCTCCTTACTTGTAAACAAAAACTAATTTATAATCTTTTCTTCCTATTTTCTTATAAGCTCACGTAATTAATTAATGAACTTACAGGATTTAGGATTTTCCTTTTTGTTTGTTTTTTCCCTCGATATAGCACTTAATTATTTACAATACCTTAAGTAGATATATAAACAATGTAATGTAGGTATACATAAAAATTATGATATTGCTGCTATTATAAAATAACAATTATGCCAGCCTCTATATTTTTATTTTATTATAAAGAAAATATTAAATAAAAATATAAAAACTTAATGTGCATAAGATTTGCCATTAAAACTCATAGAATGTAGCCTATTACAGAGCAAAGTTCACTTACAATAAATTTCGCCTTCGCTTACCCTATGCCTTGACGTCCTTTAGTTTTTTTCTCACTATCTATATGTTACGACATCTATATAAATACCAATTTAAAAGATGTATTGTTTTGTTGCTATGCAAGTATATATATAATGCTTGATCTTGTACGTTTTAGAATAAGAAGCTTCCCTAAACTTTGCGATATTTATCATGAGTTTTGAATGCTTTATTCTTGCAAAAAGCATTTAATAACGTCATGTATGCTGACAAGCCTTACCGTGTTTTCAGGAATGCCAATTATTACTTAATTTTTATTCCGTTTGATTCCCACACTAATGAATTATTGAAAAATGGAACCTCACAATTATTACGGCCTCTTGTTGGAAAATTTTACTTATAATTGTGTTAGAGTTAACATATTAACATCGTAGTACTAATCTATAGTAGTTTGGTGGTGTGTACAGGTCGACATGAGGATTAATGCCGATGATGTATTTTATCTCATATATAAAATATGTCATTTACGAATCCTTAAATTATTAAGAGTTTAATTTAATAAATGCAGTTTTTTTAAATGTTTTTTTCGTCTATATTTTTACATAAGTCATAGTGTTTTCAACATATAAATTTTAATCAGATGATAAAAGGCACAAAGTAAAACTCTAATAAATTTAATAGGAATATTACTAACGATGAGTATTATATGCACAAAATCCTTTAAATTATGTGGTCGATGTTCTTATAGACATTTTTACTATATGTTACTAAAATTGGTCCCAGGAGCACTTTTCATCCTAGAAGCATTTTTTTATTTTCCTTCTTCTTTTGCCATTCTATTTGAAATCGTAAAAAAGGAATGTCGTAAATTTTCATGAAAAGTTTTTTTAAGTTTTTACATTTATAGACACTTTATTCAATATTATGTGATAATTTCAAAATTGTACTTGCATTTTCTATGAAAACTGCATTAATGCTATCGTTCCTATGTACACGCTTTTATATATGACATAAAAGTTTACAGCTGCAAGGCTTCTTATAATAATTAAATGTAATATACGTTGCAGTTTTAAAATAAATTATATTTGCACTGTTTAATACAATTAAGGATTAGTATAACTTTTCAGTATACATAGCAAGTGTCAAATTTAAGGATTATTTTTAAATTTTTTGAAATGGCATTTAAAACTTACGAAGCACAAAGTCAAATTTTAACTTATTCCTAATTTCATATTTTTGGTATATAGAAGTATTTTATCTTAACGTTATTGTATTCTGATCTTGACAAATTTTAATGTATGTGCTTACATTATATTCTTAACTATGATTCCAATGTAGCAGTTAGTAAACTGAGCGAGATATATTTTATAAATAAATGATTGGTTTAGATCAACTGAAACATTTCTTCCCTTTTCACTCTTGTAATCTGTGGTCAAATTAATATAAATTGAATTTCGCATCATTATGGCAATATTCGTATAGTCAGAGTCATCGTTAAATATGTCAAATTATAAACAAAAATTATATTTCAAAGAATTCATAAAATGAAAAGTTAGAATTCTTAAAAATAGTTCTATAGTTATCTGAACCTTAAAATCATCATCAGCATATATGCCACAATAGTGCATATATGGCGGCGGCATGAAGATGTCAATTTGTTGTTTCCAATATACACGTGTAACCTCATATGATAGTCGAAGAGCTACATTAGTTTCTAATATACTGTGACACAGATAGCTCGGCTAAAAATTTAAATTATTCGATAATAATACGGTAAAGCCTGAACTATTCCTTCATCACCATCAATTTATTTAAGAATTAGTTATTAATTTTTGATTGCATAAAATATTGCAGGCAATGATGATTAAAGTCATATGAGTACCTTTGACATTTTATTAAGATGTCCAGTGTGTGACACTACGTTTTTCACGAAATGTATTTGATCTAAATTTGTAATAGGTGACCTAATTACCTACATTAGTTGCTACAGAAATTGGAATATGAAAACATGTGTTCCATTTACAAACATTCCGACTAACCTTGATGGAAATTATTAGCGGCATCCAAGTAAATTTTATATAAGAAATATAATAAGTTTGAAGGTTTTAAATTGCAATTTTAATATTGGTTTTTGTAATACATACCCTACATTTCTGTCCCTGTGCTTATAGATGACTACGTATGTATATACAACACTATAAATTGTATCCAACCTTCGTCATTCCAACGCATTTTATCCTTTGAAATTGCTGTAATTGATTTATAGTTGTCTTCAATTTCTCTGTTTTTCAACCCTTACCATATACAGAAGGAAGAATGTAGTATTATTTGATATTTATAACATAACCCAGAGTATTATAAATGAAAAATGTTAAAACATTTCTTTTTCTTCATATTTTATATTATTTACACTCACATATACTTTATATTATATGTGATCATAATAAGAAGAATATCTAATTTTTTCAGTTTACAAAATTTCCTATGCGAGTATAACCGAGTAAATATCATGATGGTATTGTCCTTTAAAAATCATAGTCGTTATTGAGTGTATTGCGGATCTCTCAACTCCTTTTTAATTCATATGAGTTAATGTCAAAACCATTACGCTTGATAATATCCAGTTGTATTTTTATTATATCACTAATATTTGAGTGTTCCTATTGACTTGTCCGCCCTATACGCAAGCTGAGTCTGATGCAGGAGCGTACTTTGAACTATCGTTATCCTGATGTAATCCGGACTTTTTTTCGGTAATTGTATTATATAATAGTAAGGATGATAAATTGATTGGAATAGCAATAACTTTGGTCCACCTCAACGATCTTGAAATATCTGTACACAGTAGTCGGTATCAGTTGAATATTCACCTGGTGGCTGGCTGAGTCGTACATGTACACTGTTTGTTAACTTGTTTGTAGATTCGGTGATGCTATTTAAGCAAAATATCCATTAATTTCTTATACTGCTATTGCACAACAACAACTTGTTTGGTGTCAAATATTTACACCACATGCTCTCAGTTTCTGTATCTTCTCTGGAGGTTTTATTGAATACCTCGTTCTTTTTTTTTTTTTTTTTTTTGCAATCACTTAGTTTATTTAGTTCCATTTTTTTCTCGTTTCTTCAAGTATATTTTTTTTTAGTCAAATGTTTGTCGTCTCTGGTGCCCTTAGGTTTTGCTGTGTATTATTTTGTCCATTATCCTGCTATGAATTGAATGCATATTTTGTCTTCAAAATATCAACTTTATAGTACTATATATAGATGTGATCATCTTCAAATATATATATACTGAAAATTCGCTGTACCATGAAAGTCAATTTCAGTGCCTAGAAAATAACTTCACACTTTATCTATATGCATATCCATATATCTTATTGCAATCATTTTAGCTTCTATTGGATGATTGAATATTCATATGTATATCAGACCTAAGTTTTGACAATGTATATATTTTGAATAATATAATCGTTGCTACACTCAAATATTGCAAATATTATTTATATATTATTACGATTATCAATTTTGTACTGAGTATAATCAATAAGTAACCCCAACATATAAAATAGATGTCCTTAAATTAATCAACCCAAAAACAAACTATGATCGTAGACATTATCCAAGCAATTAATAATTCAAGATGCCCTTAATTTATTTTCTGTATAAAAAAAATACCCATAACAATTAAACATATCATCCATGTATTTAATTAATGATATAGAAATTAATTTATTTCATTTAGAAATTAGCAATAAATTCCATTAGAAAAACTCAATGATTTTTTTTTTCGGAACTATTTTATTTTCCACATAATTACAAGCGAAATAAATGTACTCGTACACTATGAGTACATCTTCCTTAAATGTCCTTAAAATTTAGAAAAGTGTATATATATATATATGAACTAATATCTGCATATGTCGGAATATGTCACACTTTAAGAAGTTAACTAAAGTAGAAACATACAAGTTTCTGATGAAGAGAAAAAAAACCTTGAATAAAACAGAAATATAAATTTATATATAAAATAGGAACTTGTTATAAATGGAAAGTGTATATTTCTTGTAATTGTATATCCAATGGATAAATAGAATAAAAGTTCTAATTAAATCACGCTGTGATACAATTAAGATGAAATAAAATTTAAGTCGCATATATAAAATGGAACAAATATGGGAATAAAAATGAGAAATAATAATACCAAATAAAGAAAATACAAACTGTGAAACATAACAAACTGAACCACATGTTCTATTGTCTAAAAAGCGTAATTGCAATTCCGAGGCTGAATTGAAATCCTATATAGGATTTTAATGAAATTACATTGTTTTTTTTTCAAATTAAATCGACTACAAAATAGATTTATTAAGAATTCATATCATTATACTACATTTTCAGTGAGATTGATCATGCCAAAGAGCAACAACCGCTAATAAATAACCCAGTGGCACCAGCAGCCTCTTTATTGATGATTGTTAGCCGCAACGTTATTTTTTTTTTTATTAGTCAAGTGTATATTTAGCGATATCATTGACTGGATGCCTCAGTGTTTGACCAATGATCCAATTTCATTTTCGTCGTCTCACAAATTGATTCGTAAATTTCCACAAAATCTGTGTTATTGTATTTAGTTGAAAGACTCGTAATGTAATATAAATATATCACTTTCATGATGCAAGAACCGCGCCGGTCATGTTCATCAATTTTAAGGATATTCCATAACTTTTAAGAATTGTTCACATTATAGCAACACGATCAATACTGTTGAATGTTTTTTTTTAAAGTCGACGAACAACATATATATAATAATAGTGTTTGTTATTCGATCGATCGTTCGACGATGATTCTTAACTTGTTTATGTGATCTGTATACGATCTGCAAGGTCTGACACTAGGTTTTTATGCATGCTCGGAAATTGACCTGATTCTATCGTCTTTAACTATTGCTAAAAGCTTGTTTATTTTGTACATAAATAGCGTAATACAATGTCAGTTCTATATACACAAGTTTCCGTTCTTCTTCGGCACCCTATTAATTATCATCACCGTTTTCTATATATGGTTCGAATACTATAGGATGACAACACTTTATCTATAATTTGATATGAAATAGATACGATGATAGTAGCAATGCCGGGCGCTTGCAACAGATTCGTAGAATCTTCATGGAACCAGTAACTGGATTATAATCAACCTGAACCACGAGTGAATTATTAGTTGTTCGTTTCATTATTCTAATTACTTCTTAATTTGCTGCATCTCGTTTTAGATCGCGTTCTGTTTTACTGCACTTTTCGGCAATTTTCTTATCAGACTGTAGATAAACATAATTAATGTAATTATTTTATCAAATCAAAATTATGAAAGTATAGCTAAGTGATTCATTTCATCCCGTTTTATGTATTTTGAATACTCAATATTCATTTTAGTTGAATTTTAGTGAATTATCGGTCACACCGCGTGAAGGTAAAGACGAGATAGCGACCGCTCCATTCGTCACGTCATATGCTAACATAGTTCATTTAGTAGCTATAAAACTGAAATTCTTATTCTTCACTATATATTGACCATATATAGTTTGATTTTCTTTGTATTTCTTTGCAAATAAATAATTTGTAAATGTGTTTTTGATTCGAGAAGAAATGCTTGTGTAAACGTAATGAACTAAAATAGGCTGATAAATACTGTCGTTGTATCCGAAATCTATCATAAGCTTTCCTACATAACTATATATAATATACTATGTAAATATGGAAATTTATATTATATACCTTAGTCTTCATCCCTATATTGCCCCATAATATATTATATATATAAATAATATATATATTTGAATCCAACCATGTCAACTTTAATCAAATTCACAAACCTCAAATGCCATCATGCTATTTAAACTAACTGTTGGTACTTTCTCTTTCAGTTGACGGGCTCCCTCATAATAATACTCTTGTGTGTACGTATACTAGTATTTCTTTTTACCATTTTCCATTTAGAGCTCTATATGTGGATTGTAGATGCGCCCGCATAGTCAGTTGTATAAAATTTGGCGATTTAATTTTATCAGTTCAATACCAACTACAGTCGTGTTATGATAGTTCCAATAGAATTTTCCGGCTTTTCCGACTTTTCTTATCAATTTATTTATTTATTTGTAGTGTATGATGGATGTACAGTGTACATCTTTTAAAATCGTTTTATTAAATTTTTCTTTGGGTTTAATGTAATTAAAAAGAAAATTATAATTTTCTAATTTTATGCACCTAAAATTGGATTTTCTTTTTGTCCTTTATTTGTGCAAGTTTCAGTAGTTAAAAATTACAGTTAGTTCAATATTATAATGGAAGATAATCTGCATAATAATTAGATTAAATAAAAATAGACTCTAATTTTAATTAAACATTGAAAGAATTAAAGGTTTTTTTTTTTGTTTTGTTTTTCCTGTATTTTTAATTAACCGTTTCTGTTTACTAAGCAATAATTACAAAACATATTCGTTTTAACATCATTTATTTACTTACTATTCATCCTGGTGCGCGTTTAAGGACGAGATTGAATTAAAAATAAAGCCACACACAAGTGTTTATTATGGGTGGCAACATACTATACGTATCGTATACGAGGATCATAAAGGATAATTTACCAAATGTTTACTAAATGTTTATTATACAGCCAAAAAAAAAAAAAAGAAAAGACAAATAAATATCCTTTGTGATTGGACTTATTTAATTGGGGTGAATTGGTGTGGAAATTCAATTTCAAATGTTGTAATTATAATGTTAAAGTAAATATAAAAAAAAAAAATATTGTTAATAGAAAGGACTTTTTGTGGATTTTTTAAAATTATAAATAAAGTGACGAATTGAAAGGATTAAAATCATAATATATGTTGTTTGTGCGATACGATGAGTGGTTATTAAAAATATGATAGTTTGTTTAAAATAATTAAATAGTGAATTACTATACAAATGTCTTAAATATATGATAAATCGCTCATTATTTAGTTTATACGATTGAGTTGTTAATTTTTGTGGCTCAATTTGCAACTTGATACTTTTTTTTTTTTGTAATATTATTTTCGAAAATGTCTATTTTTCTTCTTTTATTCCCATATGTTCCTATAGTAGTTGACATAGCTGACAATTGGCATACATATATTTTCCTTTGTCTTTTTTTTCATCCTTGTAATCATATTTTGAATGATGTTATTTACCCTTATGGTAATGTCAATAATTTTATGGTATTAAATTTCAAAATTTTCATTATTATTAAATATATGCATATGGGGGTATTTTACGAGAATATATTGTTTAATGTACTTGTAATTAATGAGGCATATTGTTTAGACCATTCATCAAACTTTTTTTTTTTATTTCCATGGAAAAGTTTATTATAATTTGGGAAAATTATCATTGATTGATTTTGTTTAGCGATTTTTCAGTGAAGATTTAAAATCAAAAATACGACTTATTTTTTGCATATAATTTGGAAAACTCTATATTTAAAGAAGACTCAACTTAATCATTTGTTTTTTTTTTTTATTTTAATTTCTAAACAATTTGCTGTGTGTTGAATGGAATTAATTGCACAAATTCGTGTCATGCTACTGAGTTCAATTTCTATAAATCTGATTTGTTCCGTTTCTTTTTGACATAACAATACCACATTTAAAGGAAAAAAATAGTTTTAAATTACCTCATTATCATTATCATTATCTTAACCAAAACGACATATATAATTTGATCAGTGATGCTAAAGTCAATATTTTATCATTCAATACTTCGATTCCTGTTAATTAATCAGATGTATTTAAATTATGATGTATTATCAAATTCGAATTCAATAGATTCATGTAGTTAATGCAAGTTCCTTTCTTTTCCTTAATTCATATTTTTTGCCCGATACAATTCAGAATTGTAATGTTTGTTTTGTATCCAGATCATTTAGTTGATAATATGTTTATGATTACCAAACATGCTGAAGAACCATCAATAGTTATCGGTTTACCCATCACTGGTCATCTTGATGTAGATTCTATCGTGTAATTTGCTCGTTTCTAAATGATAATTCGAAAATACCATTGGATGCTATTTAACTATTACGTTAATATCAATTGAAAACTTAAACATTTATTAGAAATATTATATGAATTTTTATATAATGAGTATTATTATTCTATTGCAAAGTTTATTGTATCACCAGATACACCTAATTAAATTAATTGGGTACAACCACAACTTATTTTTTGTCAAATTTTGAAAATATCTCTTAGTTTTTTGTTCCCAAATTGTTATTTTGTATACTAAAGTTTCGTTTTTGTTTTAAAATATCAAGTTGCAATTTTACATTTTCAGTGTGTATAAATAAGTGGATAAAATTCTGTCATTACAGAACCTTATAAATTATGTACCAACACCTATATTTACAATTATTTTAAACATAATAAAATATACTTAAAATACCTGATGTGGAATATTATTTCAATATGAAAATTAATTAACTAGTTTTTCTTTGCTGTTTTTATTTAAAAGTGTCATGTAAATAATTTTACGTATTCTCTCTGTGTGTGTGTGTGTGTGTACATAATCGGAAATCTTCTTAAATCAAAATGTATTTAATATGTTTAGTCCAAAATCAAAGAGCTTCCGTTATAAAACAGCAACCTCAACAACATCAACATCAGATACCCATATCGAAAATAATAATAAACCGTCTTCAATGGCTGCATCGAAAGGTGGTGGTTTATCCTATTTCAGTTCAACAAATTTTACAAAAATCTTTAAAAATCCATCCAATTTATTTCAACCGAATACATTTGGCAATAATTCTGCCAATAATACAAATGGTAACACTAATATCATTGGTAGTACAAGCAAAAATACTACTAATAACAACAATACCAGTAATTTTTCAAAGATAAAAACGAATGAGACAAATTCAAATACAATTTCACCAATTATAAAAGTAAAGGGACGTAATATTTTAAATGATATTACTGTTGCTGCTGCTGAAGAAGATGATGATGTCGATGGTGATGTTTTTGATAATGGCAATGAGAATAGCGTTAATAGTGAAATGAAAGTGCCATTAAATGGAACTAGCAGTTTAAGAAAATGCGAGGTTATATCTACTGACTTAATTGATGATACTGCTACTGCTGATGATGCTGCAAATAGCATGAATGTAGAGAAAGTTATATTTGAAACTGTTAAAATACATAAAAATACTGACAAATCAAATGGAAAACTACACGATGAAAAATTATCGAATATTACAAAGGTAAATAAATCATTGTCTAATTTTAAAAATGATTTATCCAATAAAAATAATAATGAAAATTTAACTGCAAACAATAAGACAGATAGTTATTTTTCATTTGTAAAAGAAGATTTTAGCCATGTGAAAATCGAAAATAATAATGAAATTAAACAAAATACTAGCGCAAACCCTAATATTTTAAATAATAATTTTGATAGTTTTTCAGAACTATATAATATGAATTTAAATTATAATAGTAATAATAGTAATTGTCAATTTTCTACAAGTCATGAAAATACTATTAATAAATTTCCACAAGAAATTTTTTCCAATAAAAGGACAAATGATATAACAACTAGTAGTAGTGTCAGTAAACCGGAAGGAAATTATTATAGTAATAATTTCCTTAAAAAATCACCGGAAAATCAACAACTATATGATAATGAAAGTAATTTTCTATTGTCCTACGAATATAATAAAAATAATAATAACAGTAACGATACTATAATCAAAACTATTAATTTTATTGATACTACTGCAAGTAACAGCAATTATAATAATAATAATAATAATAATAATAGTAACATCAACAACAATAATAGAAATAAAAGTTTTAAAAATTTTGCAAGTAACAATAATAATAACAATCCACTAAATATACCATCTACAACATCAGCAATGTTGCCACCCTCAACAATAATAACAATACCATCAACACCAATAATACTGGCAAAGGTAACAGAACTTCAAGATATAAAAGAAGAAGTTATTGTAACTATTGAAGATGATGGTCTTGGCAATACACATAATATTTATAATAATAATAATAATAATAATAATAATGTTCAATCATGGAAATATGACAAGAGTTCTTCACATATTTCGTCCTATAATCCTTTTATAAATAAGTATGATAATATGACTTATTCAGTCGTCAATGATAATAACAATAATAACAATATTAATAATAATAATTCTACTACAACTAGTATTAATTCAAGTACATTGCCATCATCAACACAATTATACTTACCACAATCATCATCACCATGCCAATCATCATCCCCAACATTGTCATCTTCTTCGATAATAAAATCATTACCATCGATATCTTCGTCGTCTTCATGCTTTTATCATGACAAAAGTTTCATATATTTGAACAATAACAAACAACCAACAACATGGACAACAAATAATCGGAATGAAAGTATTAATAAATTGATGGATAAAAATTTAACTTATATTGATGATGAGAAAATTACCATTACTAATGGTAGTAATAATATGATAAATGATAACAACAATGATTATATCATAATCAGTGGCAGTGACAGTATAAATAAGGAGACAACGATCGATGGTAATAAAAGTAACGAATTGAAAGTAAATTATAATTCAAAAGTTATCTCACCAGAGGTTATGAATTCCTTGCAATTATTTTTAAGGGAGCATGGAAATGAATACATAAAACAATTTTTGCAGGTAATTACTGTGAAAAAAAAGACAAGTTTTTCTCTGTATAATTTTTGGAAAATTTTGTTTTTTATTTTAGTGTTTTTACAAACGGTTTTTATTTTTTTATTTTTAACTCAAAATTATAAGAAAATATGCTTTAAAGCTATTTAAATTGAAATTATGGTAATTTGTTTTCGTTTTTTTTATTGTTTTGTTTTGTTTTTTTTTTTTTTTTTGCCAAAGGAATAACAAAAAGTTAAATTATGAATAATTTTTGTTTGAGAAAAGAAAAACATAAAAAAAATAAAAGAGAAACATTTTACTGAATTTTCTTTTAAGGGTTAGCAAAATTAATATATGGAAAAGGATTTAAATTTTATATTTTTAATAATTGTTAGTTTTTTTTTTTTGTAATTATAAGTTTAAAATTTATATGATATATATACGTTTATGTGTAGCTATAGGTTAAGGTAGCGACGAACGAATTTAAATAGTATAGTAAATAACCATTAACTGTAAAATAAGAAAATAGGATAAGATGAAAACAGAAAGAAAACTCATTTTTCAAAATAAGAAATTATATTTGTTTTTGTTAAAGAAATAGATGGATGACATGATTAATTGTAAAATGTTATTCTATAATGTCATTATGATAATAACATTGTTGTATATAATACATACATATACATATTTATACGTAGTTGACAGTT
The DNA here is from genome assembly GCA_027564355.1 of Penthetria funebris. Taxonomy (NCBI): domain Eukaryota; kingdom Metazoa; phylum Arthropoda; class Insecta; order Diptera; family Pleciidae; genus Penthetria; species Penthetria funebris. Next base: position 13,772 of record JANSTX010004537.1, read on the forward strand.
TTGGGGATGAAATTATTCAATTGTTGAATTGTTTTGCTACTAATGATTAATCATATATATGTATACAGTCACTCGGAAGTGTTTCCGCCCTACCATATCTGCTAAACAGCTAAAGACGCACTACCGATATTAGTTGGCGCGAGTCTATCAAGTTGTCCACATAAAGCACCTACAAACATATATGGAGTTCAAATGAAATAGTGCTATTACCTTGTACGAGTATTTGATCGGAAAATCGTAACCCGCTATTGTTCTGGAGTTTCTCCAACATTTTACGTATAAGTAAAATTTGTATCGAAACCATTAGGCATTGCAATTATATAGCATCGCAAAAATGATTCGAACCCACGTCAGACCGAAAAAAATCTCATTTGTATGGGTAAACTCCGATGATATTCAGTGCAAAATGGGAAGTCGGACTGATATCATTATGTCGATTACATATAATTAATTATGTGGAAGAGTTTACTTAGTATCACTTTTCCTGCACTTTTCTTCAAAACCCTCTTCTTGCCATTTTTTTTTTTTTTTTTTTTTTTTTTTTTACAAAATACAATATCGAATTGAAAATTATACGAGATGGTCACAGGTCACGCCCTTATATCATATAATGATTATCGAATGAAGGAAAACAAAAATTAAATTGACATTAATATTCACTAATGCGTGTGTTTCGCAAGCGATAAGATAGGATAGGTCATTAGATAGCCGATAAGATAGGATAATTCATTAGAGAGCCTTTGGCACAAATTGTTAGATGTGATAGAGTTAATGCCAGTGGAGTGTTTAGGGTGTAGTCATATAGATCGTAAGTAGTATCTCTTGACACACTCCATTGCGAGATCATACGTCTACATCTTAATGATGATGAGTTTTTTTCTTGTTTGTATAAATCTAGAGGTTGCACTCAACTCCAAATCTTGTGATAATATATTAACCAAGCTCACAAATATATGTGGTCGATTTAATAACATATCATTTGTTATAATATGGTCATCGTTTTGATTATCGACATTCTGCTGAAATTCCTCAATTCGAATACAATCACCAAAATAATATTAATATTTTTCAAAGAAATTTATTGACTTAAACTTGATTATGCCACTTGTTACATTTCAAGTCGCTCAGCCACACATAATAGATGTCGATAAAGAATTTATTTTGAAAATACATAATTTTAGATTTCTTGAAATTTTGTGAGATACTACATTTAGCTGTTCACTTGTTACTATATTATTAATGAATATAGTATAGTCTTCATCGTCGTACCCAAGAAAATTTAATAATCGATTATTGTGTATATTTATATTGACTTTTCTCTATATGATAAATGCATTTTATCTTTAGTGCAATATAATGCAATATGATGAATATACTTGTGATGTTTTTATGTTATCTATACTTTATTATTATTACATTTATAGAATAATAATATTTTATATTTATGAATAATACATTGCTAAATTATTAATTTTCCATTCTAAATATTATATCCTTATATAATAAACCCAAGCTAAAAGAAAAAATAATAATGCAATAAAATAAATACATAAACTAACACTGCAACAATGTTAATTAAAACACATCACCCATGATATCCCAAAGTCATGAAACCGGGGGTGTTCGTCAATAATTCTGTAATGTCAACCGGTTTTAATATATTATTCAACTATTTTTTACTATTGTTGATGGAAGTTATCGAACACAAAAATCTGAAACCTTGGTCGCCTTTCATCGAACCTTGTCACGAATATATTTCTTAAGACTAGATGATCTTCTAACAAAACATTCATTAAAACTCAAAAAACGAACAAAAAGTTACGTATAATACATCCACTATTCAAATCTGGTGCACTGAAATAAATTTATTAGTGTCTCAATGCCTAACTACAAATATGTATATTAGTACCTATTTAGTTCATATTATTATTTTTATTGAATGCAAAAAATAACGTACAGTTCATTATTTTCGATAAAAAGTATGAAAATACAAGATAATATCATTTTATTTTGCATTGCACGTATATTTGACATAAATATTATGAAATTACCGAGCTGAAAGTATCAGACTATATGTACGTGTTTTGTTCATTGAACAATTCTATTTGACCTTTAACATAAAAACAACTTCTTATATTTTTATTTGATATTCTTATTAAATAATGTTGTATTTAGGTATAGATGATGGCGATTAAATAATAGTATTCGAATAACTTAACATGTTCATGACATTGGTGCATTGAGAGCGATACAGCGATGTTAAATTGCCATTTCTTATATGTTAGTTATATCAAACTACAAATAAATCTACTATAATTAATGGAAAATGAAAAATATCCTAGTTGTGTCTGGATCTATATATAAATAATTCAGTAGATTATTGTTCATAAATCTCTTGTAATTTATTATGTTGATAATACGACAGAAATTGTCCCTTTTGTTCCGATCATATGAAAACGACAGTTCAAGTTGTCGGTGAAACCACAATGGGTTGAATAACCAACGTAAATGTTTGTCGGTCACTGCATTCGGTAACGATGCCTGATAACAAGTAAATAATTTATTTGTTATTATATTTTGTCAGCAAAAAACAATTGACTGAATGAACTTTTTCGCTATGCGAAAGTGGTTTTGTGATCCATTCAAATACCCTTTTTGGCGATTTCTTCAAATTTGTAGGTATCTGGACAACATTTATAGTTAATAATTTTTTGACTATGGTTAGATCAAGATATATCAATTCAAATTAGTATTAGTTGATCCCGATTTTTTTTTTTGTTGACCCTCTTATGATACTTTCAAATGTGTTTATACATCTTGTATTGGTTGGATTTGAGGGTTTGTATTCATTTAAAATTCATGAATTTGTGGATTTATATATCAAATTTGTGATATAATCCACCGGTAGCTACTATTTGTATAATTGAACGTATTGTTTAAATATATATATATGCATTTCATCCACATACCTATTTTACCTTAATGTTACTTATCCTTAAAATTAACCGTATCCTCAATTTTGTTAAATTTTTTATCCTGCCTTCAAAAGAATAAATAAGAACAGCATAATTTTATAGCCTGTACTTATGTAATAAGTACGGGTATAGCCTAAAAGATTAATAAAATCTATTTATTTATATTATCATATTTGTATGAACGCTGCTATAAACCAGGTTGGTTTCTTTAAACCTATACCTTTAATATTATCCCATGTAAATTATGTTCTATAAATTTAATTAAAATTACAATTTGTATAGACAGAGAGAGTTTGTTTTAAGGATTGTATTAGAGTGGATTTAAAATGAATATTATAGGAGGTGTATGATACACATTGTAGGGTGGAAATTTTCATCGCATATGTTTATGATATCTTGTTTCTTAAAATATCATCACCCTATTTTCACACTAAATACACGATTATATATATATATATATGTACATATTTAAATATGTTTTCGAAAATTTATAATCACTTTATTTGTCAATGAATATTAAATAATTTCTTTATAATTACAATTTACAATGTTTAATAGTAAATAGAATGAGGGTATTTATATTTTCATGAAGTTAATCTGGTTTGTATATTAAAATTGGTCTACAACATTTATGTTTAGTCTACCCTATATTTTTCTCACATAACCCGATAATAACGTGTGTCCATCGAGAACCTCAATTATTGCTGCTGACTTTCCTATTATTTCAGGTATTATATAAAGTTCTTATAGTATAGCTGTTATAATAAATTTTCAATTGAATAGCACCAATATATCTCTCGGACATTTCCAACGATTTGATGTAATTACATCTGCCAATTTTTAATCTCTTATCTAATTAAGTGCTTTGACTGGCACAACATTATTTATTGGTTAAATTAAGCAATAGCAACCGTACTTCACGTTTTTTATTTTTTCAATTTTATTAATTTCTAATTAGTGATAAGTTTTCCATAGTAAGTATTGTATTGTATTGTATTAGGAATTTTTCTTTTTTAAGATTTAAAATTGAATTTCGATCTTCCGCCGTGCCACCAAAATTTATTTTTCTTTTCAATTTACAAATTTATTATACCAAGTTATTGTTTTACTGTACAAACCCTTTAAAAGTTATAATTTTTGCTCATAATCATCTTGGCTGAAATAATAGTTGAGGGTTTCTAAGATTTTGGTATTTAGATTTTCGTCTTGATCATTGTCTAAAAGACTGTCAATTCGAAGACTCGAATTGGCAGTCTATTACAATTTAATGTATTTTGGGAAATACTTTCTCTATAGTTCTATATACCTATCAACTAATATATATAAATAAGGCACATTTATGTAATAAATAATAATCTACTAGCGACATGTATATTATCATTTGACATACAAAAGCTTTTCACGTTAAAATAAAAACAATAAACATTTTTGTTTTATGCTTCAGCTTAAAACATAAATATTATACAACTGTTGTACTTATTTATATGATCATTTACTTCATATGTGATGATGTACCTATATACTATATACTATTTACTATATCCTCGTATATACTAAAAATCCATTTTATTTCGATATACGAGTAATATAACTAAATAAAAAATAGACCAAATTATTAAAATAATGCACGTAATCAAATCTATATCCTTATTTCTTATCTGAAAATGAAATAATAAGGTAATATGATTTATAGACATTATTTTTGACATTTCTAGGATAAGTATATTAGAAAGGGGTGTATATGTCAAAAAGGTTACATATTTGATATAGTAGAATATTAGTCATATATAAAGAAATGTTTATAACTATATAAGGACTTAGCAGTAATAACATTATATATATATATATATGTACTACATTGTAATTGTGAATCCTTTTATTGACGCTTTCATAACGATGGACCATAAAATTTACCCAAAAGGCTTTGCTGCTATGTCAAGTATAATATAACTATATACATAATGTACGTACGCTTAAATATATTATTTGTTTAAGTCCTTTGGATTTATATAATTTTAAACACTTGAGAAATTATTATAAAAGATGGAATTTTGTCAAACAGATATAGTTGATTACGTTAGGTCTTATATAATTCTTAAAAAGTTCTTTATTTCGACCTTTACATCCAATATATGGGGGCATAGGGCATGGGTGTTAAATTGTTGTTTCTACAATAAAACATCAAATGTCAACTAAAACAACTATAAATTTCAATTTGAAAATACAAAATCAACTATAGTTATTTTCTTTTACATAAATGAATAATGCAATTTATAAATCTCCAGGTATATCTACTTTTCTTTATTATTATGTGATTTTTACCCATCTATCACACGATATACATATTATGAACGAATTTCTGGTCACACCATTCGGAGATAAAGAAAATATGGTTTGTGAATTATGAGTACCCAATCTAGATTTTTAATCGGTCAGTACATTCGTCAATTTTTGCATTTCAATTATTTTTATAACATCTATATACCAATCACATGATGCACTGTGAATGCAATTTAAATATAAGCTTAATTGTATTTTATAGTTTTATCTTAAATAGATGCATATAATACAAGTTAATTAAAACGACTATGAATGAGCCTGTGGTGTGGCAAGCTAAGTCGAAAATACGAAGTTTTTGTTTGAATAAATTTATAGATTTTATTAAATTGAATTTCTAACTAAATTATCAAAATTTTGAATTATTGTTTAAATATGTAAATTCTTAAAATTTTATTAAATATTTAATCTATTCATTTGTAATCAGATACTTTTAAGAAATTCTTAAATGAATTATTGAACTGAAACATGTAAACTGTCATCATACTTTTGAATATTTTAATTTAGCTAATAGTATTTTTACACTGTGATATTTAAAGTTGCTTGATGGTTATATATTTTATTTACCTAAAGTTGCAACATGTTCGATTTATTGCTGATTACGTTGTAATATGCCGGCAGAAGACTTTTGGCTATAAAGCAACGTCGGCGTTCATTGCTCTTGAACATGCATAACTTCCAAATTATGACGTTATCCAATTAACCGAATTTCATTTACAGTTATAGGTGTTTCTTTCAAGTATTTGAATCTGATATTAGTAAAATCAGTGTTTAAAAGATAAGCATCATATGTCCAGAATCTAAGAAATCCTCAGGGTTTTCGTTTAAAGAAATGTAACAAATGCTTCCAAATTGTGATGTTCATCATCTCCACATTTACTCCGCAACGGGAATAGGGCATCAATGGATTATCACAATTTTCACGATTTGTATTCAGCACCTTCAGTTTACTCCAAATCTTACGATCAGTTCGACCATACGTTCGCCCGTCTATTCATGTTCGCATGTCGGTGTCTTTACTCGTTGTGTCAAAAAATGTATTAGAACAATGTTTCCAAACATCCAATTGTGCATATTATTCTTGAGAACCACTTATAAATTTAAGCACATGTGATTATATCGTTTTTTGTCCTATTTCTATGCGAAAATGATTTAAAATATTTATTTTCTGTATGTTAACGTTCACAATTATAATTTAGATATACCAATCGAATGTTGTGACTGAAGATGCTGATTATACCACGCAAATGATTTAGTAATTTAAATTCTTGCCAAACATAAACACAGAAAAATTGTCTACATATATGTGTTCTAAACATATCTTATAAATTTATTTCTTGAGGAGCACATCTCATGTAATATTTAATTCCTTAACACTAAGTATTCCATATGTTACACATATATAATAGTTTTATTGCACAATTTATACGAGTATAGTACAATGCAGATTTCGGGTTTCATTCCTCTTATATGTTTCCAATAATAATATCATATCTGGACAATATTATGTATATGTTGGTGAATTCTTTTGATGACAATTTAATCCATTATATTTTCATGAATTTTTATAGTTTAAAAAATAAAAAAGCAAAGAGATAAATAAATGAAAACCAATTTTTATTACATCTTAAATGGAAAATAAAAGGAATACTACGATACTCTGAATTCAGATCACAATATTTGAAGTCTTGCTATCGTACATAAAATAACCATCGAGACTATAAAACAAAACAAGAAAAAAAAAAACTAAAATGAAAACTATAGCTACAACAAACTTACCCCTTTTCTTATCTTGGGGTTTTTTTATGTTTTTTCTTGAATATTTTTCCTTTTTTTTTGTCTTATGTTTTCTGTTTATATATCACAGACATATTTGATACAATGGATTTAGTTAAAGATTTATTTGACAAATTTATTGTGTGGTTCAATGTTAAGAGGATTTCTATACTCCATATCTTTAGGAAAAATATAA
>JANSTX010004548.1:0-21050 GCA_027564355.1 Penthetria funebris
TCATTCACTTTAAATATAATCTTTGTGGTCACACCCGTTTGGTATTCATAAGGAAAATTGTGAATCTACGAATATATTATGTTAAGATGAATAAATTTACCATTGGGTTGACTCTGAAGGATACATTATTACCGAGTATATAAAATACAAAACTGATAAAGTGCCTATTTTCTAGCACTAAAATTTTCTGTGTATTTAAATTGTGACCATTTAAGAGGAGTGAAGTGTTATTAAAGATATTCTTTTTAGAGATTCAAAGGATCTAGAGGAAATAAATGTTAAAATATATATTTTAAATCTACTTCTGAATCTTCTGTATCTTACAAATTAATAAATAAACCTAATACTCTATAATTTATCAGACATATGCAAATATGTCTGATAAATTCGTGTTGATATAGTACAACGTACATCAAAATATATCGCAAATGTGTCAGTTAGTGTTTTTTAAAACCAATTACATATATTTAAATACCTTCTATAAATACTGATAAAAGATATGTTTCATTAACTAAATAGCGGTTGTAGTACTGAATAGATGTTCGATGAATTTAAAAACACTTATAACGTTTATAAAAAATCGAGTATAATGCCGGTTCTACACAGAATCATAATGACAAAATTTGAATCGTTTTCTGTTTAGTGCAAAAATGTTTGTGATCAAAATTTAAAACATAATCCACGATATATTCTACTTCGATTATATTTTAACTATGATAATACTTTATCGTAAATTAATTGGATTATAATATTGCTTTGAGTTTGCGCAATTATTTTTTGTTTCATAATTAATTGACAGTTTGATCAAAAATAACGTAAACAAAAAACACACAATCCACACCACATTAATGACAAATAAAATCAAAATATCGATTGTGGCTATTGTGGCATTGTGTCGTTTTCGAATTGAATATGTTTATATATGTAGTAGAACCAATTAATGAAAAATTTGACGATTCAGCGTTGTTTTGGCGCAATAAAACTAATTTTTTCATGTGGTATGTGACAATGAATGAAACATGGATCCATCACTATACTCCGAAGTCAAGTCGGTAGTCAGTTTAGTGGACAACAAAAGATGAAAGCAGTCCAAAACGATCACAAACGCAAATGTCAGTTGGTAAGGTTTTGCGTTCTGTATTTTGGGAAGCGCACGGTATTTTATTTGTCGATTACCATGAGAAAGGAATATTATATGGCGTTATTGATGCATTTGAAGGAATAAATTGTATAAAACGACCCCAAATAAAGAAGAAAAAAGTGCAAAATTGCACGAATTACACTATGAATTGTTTTCCATCCATCCTATTCTCCGAATATAGCTCCCAGCGACTACTACCTGTTTCCAGACCTAAAAACAATGCTGCAGGGAAAGATATTTAGATCCATTTTGAGACCAAAGATTAATCGTTCTACAAAAAAAATATCGAAACGTTAGTTGAAGCGTGTGAATGTATCACTCTTGACGGAGACTATGTAGATGAATAAAGTCGAATTTTGCCTAAACATTGTTGTTTTATTGGTCATGCTACGAACTTATTGAGTGATATACATAAAAAATTAGTAAAGTTTACAAGAGATACAAAAATAAATATTTTATATGACAAATTTCATATTTTATTTGTCGCAAATTGACTTTTAATACTAAATGCAAACTTCTTGCGAACATCTTTTGCTGATGCATATGCATGCTCCTTTGATTTTTACTCGTCTAGATGCGATTCAACCTCCAGCGTCTTATACAAACTATGTAAAATTCATACTGCAACTCATGTTTGATGTTCTCACATTAGCATAGGTATTTCTACTCTTTTATAGCTCAAAGAAGGACGCAATTTCTTTCCTAATCTTAGCTGAATTATTTGTTTTATAAATTACATAAAAAATTAATAGAGGCCAGAGCTCTATTTTTTAATATGATTATAATCATTAATTGATGGGGTCGGCTGGTAATATTATAGTATAAGCATCTGAAAATCAACTAAACCATCACAGGACATCGCTATCGCGACTACAATTTGATGCGTTTGAGCCAAATATTGAAGAAAAAATCATCACAATTAGAGGAGACACACAATAAAGTAATATTTCAGCAAAACAACGCTTGGTCAAAACTCACTTGGAAACGCTCAAATAATATGTTCTACCCCATCCACCGAAGATTGCTTAGTTACATTCCTATGAAAAGAGTAGTTTTTCCACGCGGAATTCGCTTTCAGAAAAATGGAGTAAAGTAGTCGCTAACGATGGACAATACTTTTAATGACATATTCTGTATTCATTTAATAATATACTGTGTGTCTTTATGTATGTTACTAACAACAACGTATAAAATATTTATACTGTGATGTGAAATGGTATCACGATTTAACGCCTTTTCAGAATTAGAATAGTGACATTCCAAAACAAGTAGCATTCCAAAATAAGCAAAAAGTCTATTTTTTGGCGCCTTTGTCTAGTTCTCCGCATTCCATTTATTATTATACAAATACATATTTGTAGTTTATTTGTGTATCTGCAATTAATGTCTTGTATTTGATCATTTTATTTATCAAAAAAAAATGTGTCCACATCTGGAAGAACTATTGTATTGTGATTTGGACCCATATATTGCATGGGTAATTGTGGATCCTTACAAATAAAATTTGTATATAAGTAAAAAATAAATATGAGTATGTGACTGTTAAAGTACTAGGGTTTACTACTTATAGAGGAATACGACAATTTCGAGTAAATTTGATTCTAGTTGTAATTTGATACCCGGTCTCCGTCATTACAATCTAGAGCTCAACGTGTGTTGCTTAATAAATCTTGAATGAAATCATAACTAAATGTTATGATATAATGTAAGCAAAAAATATTCTTAGAGTTTAAATTGCGTTTAGAACAGGTTCGAAACTTTTACGTAGAAATTCGCTCATTAGCTGCATTGTGAACGATATGAAAATACCCGAAAAATATATAATCTCATTAATTTGACGTTTAATCATTTTTCATTAAATGCTATATATCGAGATTTTTGACAATAATTTTTTGCCAAATAAAAACTTATTTTAGGATTCTGATAATTAATAATCAAGAATCTGATTTTGATTAGATGTGAATTATTCCGAAAATGACGAAACGATAAAATAATCTATAATTTAACTAGTAAACACAGATTTTTATTTACAATTCAAGAGCAAATAGTGCTATTCTCACAACATTTCACAAACATGTTCGTATACGTAATAAATTCCATAAATCCATTTAAATTCATATTCTCAAAATTCACATACGAAAATATTCTATTACTTTTTAGTACAAAAGTTTCGCAAATATTTTGTGTTTTTAATAACTTTTATTGTTCACTCAGTACATGGTAATTTATAAATTATTCAAATGAATTCTGTCGATTAAATACAAATTTTCAACTTTTCTAATTTTCGTCAAAAACATAGCCATATAAAATAGTGTAGTGTATTTATTTAGTAGTTATTAACCTATTTTAAATTGTAAGCAATAAATGTAATTAAGTACTATAATAAATAAACAAAAGGCTTGCATATATAACCAAGGACATACAAAGTAACCGGAATCTCTTAAAAAAAATATTAACCGACATAAATCGCGTAACGATAAAAAATTGTTTCGAATCAAAGCATTAAATGTAGTAAATTCGAATATATTTTCGATGGGTGTTGAGAACACCAAAAATTCACAATGATTGAAATGAAAAATTAGTGATCGAAAGTTTGGAGTAGACTTTACGTTTACAATTTTTTTTTTTGTATGGTATTGTGAATATGATCATTAGATATTATCTTACTTGAAACTTAAGATGAATAAATATAATATATACAAGCAATGAAATTTTAATAGGTTCAGTACGAAGTTTGAGATTTGTGTATTTTTATTATTTTATTATTTCCTCATATTCCTTCAATAGTTTCTATTTTAGAATAAATTATCTTTAAGTCACGTATGTACTACACACAAAAAAAAAAATTTTGTAATTTTAAATATACGTCTTTGATGTTCACTGTTTAATAGGATAACATTAAGCTTTGTGAAAACAAAAATAAAATTTTCAACAAAACCAAACTAGTTTCAGTTTTTCATCTTCTTTCAAATAGTAAAACTCATATGTATAAAAGGACAATGATTCGGAACTGCTTTTTAGTTTTATATATATGCTTCTTCTTCTTCTTTCGTTAGGCCATAGACCTGTGTTTTCCTAACAATTTAATTTTGAGATGCGGATGTCCAACTTTCTCATCAAGTCTTCGAAGGCCTACCTATAGGCCGTGTCCCACCTGGATGTTGTTTCTGGCATTCTTTCAACTTGGTCTCTCCAAAAACGCCTTCTTATTCTTGTCAATTTTACTATGTCTTGAATTTGAAATTTATTTCGGATTTCATCACTTCTGATTCTCTCTCTTAGTTAATGACCGGTGACGTACGTAAAATCTTCATTTCTGTTATAAATAAATTATATGTGCAATTTATAAATAAATTATATATGTAATCCAATAAATTAATCTTATTGACTTCACTGCTTCAACAATATATATATATAATAAATGCTAAAATAGTGCTTCAAATTGAAACCTCCAGATAACTTCTCCCAAACATGTTTTTAGAAGTGAATGCAAATTTACAATATTTTGCGTGAACTTTTGAGATTTCTATAATAGTAATATCAAATTTTGAATATCAATTATTTAAAAACATTAATTGATTAAATAAAAATTTTAAAAAATGTTTCCCAAATTATGTTACAAAATGCATTGAATAAAAACACAAAGTAACTCTGTTTATTAAAAGATGACCGTTACAATTATAAAATTTTTCAAAGAAAGAACGACAAGCAGATTAATTGACGCATCTAAATGACTTGATGACGCCATAAAGTGGCAAAAATAATTCAATTTTTAATCACCCAAAGTGACAAGCATATGGTCCAGCAACTCTGTTAAAATATTCATAAATAAATTATACTGACTAATATTTTCACATTACAATCAATTAAAATTATTTGACTTGATATTTATATAGCATTAATATACGGGCAGCAGGTTTCACATTTCTTTTTCATATCTTAAAGTATTCAGACGGAATCATGTGAATAAACAGTCCAATAGACAATCAATAAATAAAAATAATAGTATATTCTAAGATTTATCCTCCATAGTTTTATTTGAACTGAATACATGAGTTAGCATCAACTTGACATTGAAACTATAAGCATGTCAGTATCTAATAAAAAGTATGCAAAAGAGTAAAATAAGAATATGGTAAAAATTTAAAGTATGCGTAAGTAACAAATAGTATGAATATTGGCCAATTAATTTTAATAGATCGTTTTATCGTTTCCGTCACATGTTCAAATGGACAGAATCAATAGGCGATATTATGAGGTTATTACTATACTTCTCAAGGAGTCGTTTACTTTGCAACACACTATCAGCGTATACAACAAAATATAAGGTTCACTTTTTTTCAACAACTCGGACCCTTCCACCACAAAGTATTTTTGGTCTTAGCGAGCCGGATAAAGGTATATTTTAATTTAATTATTAATTATATATATAATATTCTAATTCATTTTGGCCTTTAACCTTAGCTGTTAATATATTTAATTATCTAGGAATTAACTTAAGTTGTTAATACATTCTAATCCATTTTGATATATATTAACATTAAGTGGTTAATATATTTAATCCTGTATGGAATCATGCTATTATATTAGTTTAAGTTGTTAACAGTTGTTAAAGTTCTGTATGAATTTATGCTAATATATTTAATTTCTTTGTGAATTTAAAATTTGAAAATAATACTTTATAGAAGAATTATTGAGCATACAGAAGAAGGCTTTAGAAAAAGTAATTTATCAAACAGTTTCAAATTTAGAGTATTTGCGTAGAAAGCTCTAGATATTAGAAAGTGATTTCAAATTGTTTCAGCAGCATCACATTGAAATAAATAGGAGTTGCATTATTTAAAATCTAGCTTATCTGGTTGCGCTGAGCAATTATTACGTCATTTGCAGGTCATTAAATTAGAAGCCTGCATGGGACACTGTAGCGATTGCAGCCAACGATAATAAATGGATCATCTGGCAAAAAAATGCTTGTTATATGATAGATTAATGTCTATATAATCAGGACTGTAAAGAAATTTCCGCATAATACTCACAAGTACTCACAAGTACTCACAACTTATCATCAACTGTCTGAATTTTTGGAAGCACGATTTCGTACGTTAGAGGTGCTGCATCAAAACAAAACTTTATCAAAAGAGTCAAATTGATTCTCGAATCAACGAGCACCACTTAAAAATGCAGCCCGAATGCATCATATTAAAGCACAGGCGCACAGTAGAAAGTCGATATTTAATCTAATCAGCCAGTAAAAATTCCTAACTCATTGAATTTAAATACGTTGAAACTTGCTGATCCAATGTATAGGTATAATCAACCTGATAACATTGACGTGTGAATGTCGTAGATATTCTAAAAACGTTTTGGGAAATTGAGGAAGTTAAAATTCCAGACAACTTACCGAAAAAAGAAAGTGAATGTGAGAAAGTATATGCTGCAACGTATCAACGATTACAAAGTTTTCGCGACACATTGTTAGTTTGCCTGCATCTTGCGAATGGTGTTAAAGTGGATGTGTCACGTTCGGAGGCAATGCGTAGATTGATGAGTGTGGAGCACAAATTGTAAAAAAATGATGATTTATTTGACCAGTACACAAAGCGTAGTAACGAATATACGATTCAGATGGAAAATGAATTGAAACATGACGAGTATAGTAATTATCCAATTGGGTTAAAATCGATGTTGGTAAATTTTTATGTGGACGATTATTTGTCCGTTGGTGATACGTTTGATGATGTGTTTACAAAACAAAGTGAAATTATAAATATTCTTAAAGCAGTTGGCTTTAACTTTCGAAAATTTGCAATAAGTAGAAATTATTAGAAAATATTCAAGCAGAATATATAGAAGTAAAATTTACCCATGAATATTGATTTGGATTATACCAATAGTGCATTGGACATTAAATGGCATCCTGCTTTAGATGTGTTTACTTTGAGAGTACGTATATGGATATTAGGCCTAGATTGAACTTCCAATATTTAGGAAGTGTTTGGCAATTGATGTCCGTGCTTTAAAAAGATGTAAAGTTCCGTATATAGAAGGCTTGACAAATATTTGGTATGTTGAACAGTCTAGCGGTCATCTCAAACATCAAAAGATTTAAAGATATGCATCTTTAAAACTAATTGCCTATCCCTACTGTTGTATGCGAAACTTTAAACGTGACAAATAACACAGTGTAACAAATTTAAATTTTCATTAATAGTTGTCTCAGGCCATATTTAATATCAAACTGTGAAGTGTTCTGGACATTCATAATATATACACATAAAATTATGAGATAAAACAAAATAGGGCTATTCTAAATTAGTTCCACAATGGTGTTATCGAATCTAAAATCCATGCAAAGATTAAAATTATTTAAAATAAAAACCCAAAGCAAATAAATAAAGTTCCATCATAAACTCTCGACCATCGTAAATCTCAAAACAAATATGAGTCTAAACAAATAAAAGTCTAATAAATATTCAATATTATGTTAAATTTAACATTTATGTTGCTAGAAAATAAATTTAATTCTCCATCAAATAATGAGATTTGGTAATTGAATGACAAACATATGTTACAATTTCTAAATAATTTAAATTGACCAAAACCCAAAAAAAAAAAAAAATTGGGAAAAGGAAAACCAACATAAACAACATTTTTACAGCTTCATAAAAACTGTTTAGTTATGTCGAGTTCATTTAATTGCTCGTGAATGCAAATTAATTATATATAAAAACTTGCACAAAGATGTTATGTAAATCTTTCTTGAAAATGTTTACATAGTTATTTTCAATCCTCATTCATTAATTATACTTAGTTAATTAATTCATTCATTTTTCCATTCATTCATCCATTTACTCATTCATTTATTCATGTTTTAATATCAAATAAGAGATTAGTTTTGTTATTTTAATTAGTTAAGTTCATAAATTATGCAATTTTATTTCATTGAAAACCAGTCGTTTATCAAGTAATTAATAGCGTGAATTCACAAATTTCATCGTTTTCATTATTTTTTTTTTGGCATTTGATAATCATTTTATTTAAAATCCAGTATTTTATGTTATTTTTGTCAAATAATTATAAACTTAAAAATATTTTACCGAAAGTTGTGTGTGCTTTTTTATTAATAGATACCACATAGTATTTCAAGTTCATTATAGACGATATTATGATGATTAAGGCATGACAAATTTGAACCACACACAAAATGTTCAAAAAATAGTAAATATCGAAACTCAGAGCGGAAATTAGAAAAATGGAATAATTAAGCATTTTGTTTTACGTTTCAAAATTATAACCACACTACAACTAAACAAGTTGAATGTAACAACCGAGAAACTACAAATTTCTTGTGTTTAAAAAAAGCTATTAAATGAGATAGTTTTAACAAAAGATGTTCAGTTTCTATTTTTAAACATTAACATATTACAAAACTCCGAGTTACACAGTATCTGGGTGATTATGATTGTCTCTATATTTTCCAATTGGTAAATTTTAGTTATTTGATGTTACATGTATATTAGAAATGAAAAATTAATACCATAATGTCGCCTTATGTAACCTTAATGCGTAAAGATTAAGATGATGATGATATTAGAAACTCTATAATTGCAATCATGCAACCAAAATGAAACCTTTTTATAACGTTCGAGTATTATTAACTTTGTTATAACTACGTCGAATATTGCAACGGTTGAAAAGAATGTACATTTTTTATAGCTAATTTGTATTTACAACTCAATAAGACTTTAAATCTACTACAAAATATACCATATAGGCCGTACATAAATCGTTGCTATAGCTTTGTGATGGCTAAACCACGTTTATCATTTACTTAAGTCGAGCTCGTTCATAACTTTATGACCACCTTTGCTTGGATTTAAATTCTAATTACATCATCGACTTTTTTCTTATGCCTGGTCTTCAAAAAAAATAATTGCACGTAAAATATTGCGATTTCCATGAATGGAAAAACTAAATGACAAACAATTTTAATAAAATGTCTCAAATAAATTTTTAACGGAGTTTCGTAATTTTTAATCAAGTTTTATATAATATTATTATGTACATCTTGTAAACTACATTTACATGAGTACTAGTCATTAGGCGATGTTTACGATGTATTCAAAATGTCGAATGTAGAAATAATTTAAACAAAATTAGAAAAGTAATGACAAATACATTTTTTTAAAAGTAAACTAAAATATAAAACTAATTATATTATTATTTACTGGATAACGATAAGTTTATTTACTTAATTGTTAATCAAATTTTAACTAAAACTGAATATTGTAAAAAAAAAAAATAAAAATATTGCAAAATGACGTATTACAACAATTTGTATGTTTTGTTTTAGGAGACCAAAAAGATGCTATTAATTTTTACTAAATTAAACATGGCTGAGATTATAAAATTTTAGCCAAGCAGTAGTTAAGAATTCCTTAAGCTTAGCGACCACTTCCTTTCTTCCTTTCTTCTGTTTATGTTATTATAACACACGAGTATGTACTTTACAACTTAATATAAAATTCATTCAATGAAAAGAATGTAACGAAGTTCAAAGTGTGAAACATTGTACTGGTAATTAATTTCATATTTGTGAAGTTTAATCAAAATTTTAGTAATATAAAATAATTTCTATACAAACGAATAAGCGAATATTGGTATGAATAGAAGTTTGGTATATATTACTTCATAAATCTTTCTAAGACTGTCACAGAATCTTAACTTTTACGATTAGATCCTGATAGAAATTGACATAATTATAGAATTATGTAATTTTAAAAACACGATTTACATTTTCTTATTTGTTTGATCAATTTCGAGAAAATATAGGCTATTGAACATATTACTACACCAATATTGCAGGGCCTATATAATAATTGGAAATACTATTTTTAATTGTGATTATGTTGTAAAAATATATTTATATTGTTAAAAATTTGAGTTATTAAAAAACAAAATATGTTCCACATAAAATTTCCGCCATATTTTTTTGTACAATATCAGAAATCTCGAAAATACCACATTTTCGAGATTTCTGATATAGGTGTTCAAAACAAGTTTTAAAATTCAAATTATGATTTTAGGTGTTGTTGTAATTTCAAAAGTACTTATTAAACAATTTTTAAATAAAAGAAAAATACTGTTATAAATGTAACAAATCGACGTGCTTCGAAAAAATCTGAAGATGTTGCTATAGTCACTTTTATTTGTTGCAGCAACAAAATTAGAACGTATAGTTGCAACATAGAAATTCATTCTATTTGTTATAATAACGAAAGAAAAGAGTTGTTAAAATCCACAGTAGATACGACTCATAATTTTTTAGGTAAACATATAAGGTTTTAATATTTAATATTTTACATAAAAAAACAAAGTAATAACCTGTGAATAATTTTATTATAACAAATTTTTGTAAGTTGTAAATGTTGCTTAAACTTTTAAAAAATATATCTGTTGCTGTAAACTAAGCTATATAAACCTTTCGATTTCGTTTTTATCGTAGAATATTAGAATGTATAATGAAACAGAAATCTTCAAATACACAAAATGCCCCAATTTTACAGTTGATAATAATCTCATCTGCAAATACAGATTTGGAAAAAAATGTAGTAATTGCAAATTAACTTTGATCGGTTTGTATGCTACATTATTTTTAGTTTTCTAATAATTTCATCAATATGTGTCAGATGTCCTGTTATAGATAGTGTCAGATTTTTGATAATCTGAATTGGATAATACATTGCAATTGGAATAAAATGGTTGACAAAATGTGTAACTCTACCTACATCATATATTTATCATAAATCTTTTGATTAGAAAGAATTATAGTACATTATATGCTACATTCACACAGCATTAAATCTTACTATGAACGCCTTTATGGAAAAAGCAGTAAACCATGCACAATAGCTTGAGCATAAATTATTTTCACGCCCAAAATGAACATAAATAAATCATTTATGTTTTTATTTTGTTTTCATATATACGACTACATATTTGTATATCCATCCATATGTACAAAACCAAAAAATTCTATATGATCCCGAATATATTCTCAAACAGTTCAAACAAGCATAGATAAATCATAGTGAAATTTCTCATTTAAACTAAAACATACTTTAAAATTAAATAAATGCATAAGACACAACGAGCATATGCAGTGCACAAAATGTCATATATTTCAGCAAAGTATTTACAAAATCTACAATATTTTAATCAAGATATCCTAAATGAATACTGACAGAGTAGGCAGCGTAAATATAATTAATATATTTTACTCTCTAATAGAAATTTCTTAATTTATTAACTTGAACAAAATTTACCAAATGCATTAAAACTAAAAATAATTGAATCGATTGCATTAAAAATTTACAACTCAAAATATATAAATAAGTAAATAGAATTTGCATCTAAAGCATTTACTCCTCTACACAACTGAGATTTCACTTGCATTAGCATTCTTTACATTTTAAAAACTAAAAACATATAAGCATTTTTTTTCACTATTATCACTGAGCAAATAGCTAGTTTTGATTAGAGGCTTAGAGGTAGCCTTTAAAATCTATGTCTTTAAATTTGTAACTTTTTGTCCGTAACTTATTATATGTTTCACTAAATAAAATTAAATAAATTATATGAATTTACTACATATTTTAATTTCCATTATAAAATCATTCGCAGGCAATTTAAAAAACACAATATTCAATGCAATTAAAATTATCGCATATATTTTTAAAAACTGAAGTTATTCATTTTTGAAATAATGCCAATACCACTTCTCATATTAGTTTTAAAATTATGAACTGCAATATATTTGATAAACAAGAAAACAACTGTAAGTTGCATTGCTTGAGCATCACTTATAATTAACATTAAAATATTAATTTAAAAACAGACGGAATTTATGAATTTTGGTTTGTTTTTAATAACCTAATTATTGTTGATGATATTTAATTTAAAACCTCTACAGTACAAGATTAAAAATCAAGATATATGATTGTAATATTATTCTTAAATTTATGAGAGAATTTCATATCTATTTAAAAATAAGCATACTATGAATTTCTTCATTGATCAATTAATAAATATAATCTACACTCATTCTAGACAGCGATCTGGATTAGTAATTCTGATGAGTTGAAATTCTGATCCAGTGGCTACTAGACCACCATAATATAACCGTTAGGAAAAGAGTTACAAATTACGATCATCAAATTAACCTCAGCTAAAATAGTAAGTGCTGTAGATAACTGTGTGCCAGTAAACTAGCATTATCGAACTTTTCAGTTACATGAGAAACGTCAACTAATCGGCTAGGATTGGACGAAAACCCAAAAACGATACATGGATTTCATAAACGAACACGATTAGGGACCTGAAATGTTAGAATGAAAGTTGAACTAACAAAGCTCTAGCGCATGTCTAAGCGAGATTCGGTAGAAGGAAAGCTCAGAAATATTCACATTTAAGTGGCGACAACTCCTTTTGTTATCTGGAAGACCGAGTCACAATGCGCATATAAGTCGAGTTGGTTTCTAAGAAACAAGGTAAATCAGAATTTTGTCGGAATGGAAATATATTTGCTATATCTGATCATATAATCATAACAAGATTCAAGAGTAGACTAAAATATTTAACAATTGATAAAATTTACACACCAAATGAACAGGTATTAATGGATGACAAAGACGCATTTTATAGTCAATTTTATTAATTGTATTAAAAAATCAGATATTGTTACGCTGATGTAAAGGTTGATTTAAGCAATATTAATTGGAAATCTGTAATGGCTTTGCTCGGAATAGCTGACATGACTAAGAATGGTGGGCTTTTCGCGAATATGTCCAATATCATAAACCTATACCTAATTTAACTTAGATATCCTCTGACGATCGTACAAATAGCCAAATATACCATACAAAAATTATCAGGAATTTAGAAACTCGGTATTATGAATAATGTACGCAACTTTAAAGGTGCAGATATTTACAATGATTTCTTATAGTTATTGGGCAGATTTGTATTGAACTAGTAACAAATATGCAAACGCATCCTGAAACTGCGAAACGTATAAACGTAACGCGACTGAAAAACGATGATATAAATACCACAATTTGCAGATAATTTGACAGCTTGCTTTGTGAATGATAATACTTAAACACTTTTGCTTGTACATGGGAAATATGATCTTGGTTTCATAAATTATAAGGGGAAGGAATGGATCAGTGATGACACATGGAATTTAATAATGAGAAGAAGAAACATAAAGTACAAAATTAATAACGTCAATGTAACAAATTTACAGAATCTACGAACAGATTATAGTCAATTGGATAAAGAGATTGAGAAAAGCGTATGACGGTATACGCATAAAGACTTCAAAAGTATTGCAAACCGGGCACAATACGCAGTAAATCTGAGTAATTTGAAGTATATCTATAAAGTAACAAGCTTCATACGATATATGTATAGCATTGCCTTTTAATGGGAAAAATTACCGTTCAAGCAAATCAATGGCTTGACCAGTGTTATTCAAAATCAGCGGCCGTACAAACACCGATGATGTTGAATGCTGTGGTCGACCTAATTCGGTAGTTGTTCCAGAAAACAACATAAAAAAATACACAAAATGGTTTTGTCCGATTTTGGTATTTTATTAGTCGATTACCTTGAGGACGGACGAACCATCAATAGCGAATATTATATGGCGTTATTAAGCATTTGAAAATTGTGAAAAAAATGATCCCAAATAAAGAAGAAAAATTGCTCTTTCAGCAAGACAATGCACCGTGTCACAAGTCGATCGTTACAATGGCAAAATTGCACGAATTGCTGAATCTGGCACCCAGCGACTACTACCTATTTGCAAACCTAAATAAATGCACCAATGAAAAAAATTTGGCTCCAATGAATAAGTGATTGCCGAAACTGAAAGGTATTTTGAGCCCAAAGATAAATCGTTCTACAAAAAAGACATAGAAATGTTAGAGAAGCATTGGAATGAATGTATCACTCTTGAAGAAGACTATGTTGATGAATAAAGTCGAATTTTGCCTAAAAATTGTTGTTTTATTGGTACAAATTCGAATTCAAAAATCCTTTATTACATGATATTTGTATATCATTGGTGAAAAATAACAATTTTACATTTAAAGCCCATCGAACTCAGATGCATATTGTACAAATACTGACCTGATAGCTTTTGGAGTTTTAATGATATGTGCATACTGTGTTTTAATGGTATCATGAAGATCGATTTATATGATTGAATGTTTACAGATAGATTGATGATAGATAATTCCAAGGCGCATGGAGGGTAAGTGGTGATTTAGGTTCACGTTAGCTTCCTATAATATTGTAATAAGAGTTTTATGTCGTCTAGACTTGGAGCAGAAACTAATGGGATTTTCGTGAAGACTGCCTTCTCTCTACTGGACTCAGAGCAGCCTAAGCCATGGGTTAATTTAGTTGCTTATTAATGTATTCTGTCCGCCTCGCAATCCATTTACTACGGATTATTTGAGATCAAACAGCCATTAACAGATTGAATTAAACGTGCACAGCATATTTCCTCATGTTATTCAAATTTTACGCGTATTGTGCAATATTATCGAAGTGTTTACGTTTATCGTGTTATAAATTTTACAATTAATGCTTCTTCTTTTCGGTATTAAATTCCATGTGTTATTACTGAACTATTTTTATGTATCACATAAACAAATTTAGAGTTAATAATTTTAATAATAAATTAAAATTTATTTTAATCCTTTCTAATTAATTACTTCATCCTCTGTATAAAATCATGCTTCATAATGTTTTTAATTATTATGGCTTTTATTATTTATTGAGTGGAAGGTATATTTAAAAAAAAAAATTAAAACTACCACTGATTTGAATTATTACATTTTCAATCAAATTTTTAATTTATATAATTGTAGTCTTTTATTTCGATTTAAAATCTACTATTAAAAAGAAAATCTTATTTCATTTAGGATTAGTTATGGAGTTATTTTTGTTTAAGCATATCGACCTGTCATCATATTTCCGTTTTATTTAGTCAACTTTATTAAAAATTCTATACACAATAATTTATTACATTAGTTATGGAAATGGTAATTTATTTTTTAATATACTAAAAAAAAATATTTTGAAAAAATGTTAATGAGGATTTAAAATTAGATGGGCTGGTTATGAAAGCAGCAAAAAAAAAAATAACATACACTAATTAATTGTTATGTGTTAAAAGGATTTTATAGGATTATTTATATGTTGACAATATGGTCGTATTTTATGTTAAGGTACCTTTTAATATTACAACATATGTTGAAATGATATATTATTCACACAAAATTAATTATAAAAGAAACCTGAAAAAATTCGTTAAGACAAAATTTAAAATAGGTATTTGTAAAGATTAATAACCGTTTGCTTGAAAAACATATAATGACTGAAAAGTTATTAGCGGAGAAAAGTGAAAATTTCAATCAAAATGTACGTCGTTACATGAATTAAAATCTTTTGAATTGCGTTTTGACACAAAATGTTTATTACAAACACTTAAAAGTTTATGGAAAACTTTTAAGATGCTTGAATGTACCGTTATTATACGCCTAAATTTATATATATATATTACAAGAGAATGGGGTTGTTATTTAGCAAAAGTTACATAAAATGAGACTGAACACTTAGTACATAGAAATACACATTGTATTCATTATAAAATATTAAGAGGGATAATAAAGGATAAAAAAAACCTAGAAAAGTACATCTTTTTAAACGATATTTTGATTAAAAATTTTACATAGCCGCAAATCTTTGAAACATTCAGAAAATAATAAACTAAGCAATTTCTATAAATAATTTTTCAAATATTCAGATTAAACGTCTTTATGCTTCAAATGTGATAACCTACATTTGAAGCATAAGACGTTTAATCTGAATATTCGATCGTCGTGGTAATGATCACCGGGAACGTAGCTTGATACAAGATCTAATCGTCAGACTAGGCTGGGCAAAAATTGCAGAGGCAAAGTATACGTTTGAACGCTCAAATAGAAATTAATATCAAACTACACCAATTTAGGCAGCTGCGCGTTTGCATCTCGCACTGCTAAAATACAGTATAATTGCACGAGGAACGTATCGGATGGGAATACGATAACGGCTTTTGGTTTACGTAAACGGAAACGAACTGGATGGAAAACGTAAAAAGGATCATATCCTGTGGTGAAACCCTCTTGTTCTACGAAAAACCGGGTCGCGTAGATCACAGTAGCGAATTCGCTTTATTGTTATGTGTCTCCGCAAACGTTGGTCTTGTTGATTGGAAGCCAATATCAGATTGAAAAAATACAGTAATTGCACAAGAAACGTCGGTTAATTGATAAGTGTTTTGGTAAAGCGTGATCTTGTCGACCTGGAAGCCGATATGAGATCAAATAATTACAGCAAGTTTCAGGAGTAGTACTGAATGCAAAAAATAAATCAGATGTACGTGTTGATGCGTATGCATTATCTAATGATAAGGATGCGCATGCATTATCTAGTGATATGGAGGCTATAAATAATCTACTTTCACAGTGTCTAGTTCAGATTAACAGATTGGATACTGTTATATGCATGGCTCACGCTAATGCAAATGTTGGTTCGAACAACATGGACTGGGAGTCTGTTATAGTTACCAAGGAGTAGGTAATATGAACAATAATGGAGAACTTCTTGCGTAAATGAACTGTAATCAAAACATTGTGATTAATGGTACTGTGTTTGCGCTATAAAAAATACACAAAGGATCTGCTCCAAGTCGTGGTGAAATCAAATTCACATTAAAACATCTAAAAAAGCGGCAGCCGACATCGATAATGAGGAGAGGTTCACTTGAAATCTGTTGAGGAGAGGTTCACTTCCAATATTTGGAAAGTTTTTAACAATTCTTCATCAATACTATTGTATGTTTACCAAAGTTGGAAGGTAACGAATAACATCGTGTCTTACGCTTACTGGTTTCGCGTCTACTCCCTGTTTAATTATCATGAGCAAAGAATCTCATATTTAAAATTTATATGCGACCAAAACACATATAAAGCCTTATAACTATTTTATTGTACAATATTTCAGACTCCAATGAATGCAATAGAAACTCTATATGAAAAAAGTAATCAAGAAATAAATACCGAATAGTTGTAGTCATACTAACTATACAAATACTTATATGGGAACCATAATTGAAATACCTTAAAAGCATATTGTCCAAAGGTAAATAAATAAACATAACATTTTTAATTTGAATACAATTTCAATTCTCTTTTCAACAATTCAGCAATGCGTGTATTAATGGATATAACCATTCCAAATGAATTTATTCATGGTACATAGCTTTAAACCTCAATTGTTAAATATTTTTGTATGCTACAACATGCAAAAAAGCTTTTTTCAATTATCAATAGCTCCCTCAATAAACAGAAAACTGTTCATGGACCAATGGAAAAATAAACAAATTTTATTTGGTTTAAAACGCCTGATCTCCAATGGCAAAATAACCAAAACCATGAAGACCAAAACCAAACGAAAAACTATTTGTCTTATTGAATGTATTATTCTACGTGTCCTTTTCATTTTATTCAGCACGTCATTGTTTTCATAATTTTCCATATTACTTTGCTAAGTGAATTTCAAATGAAATGTTCATACTTTTTTTCTGAAGACGGTGGCATTAGTATAAATAAGGAATTTAAATATTTATTGGTGCAAACAGTAAATAATTAAAAACATGACAATAAACGTAAAAAAATCATTTTTAATAACGCTTTTCACTAAATTTATACAAAATGTATGGATGTTTTTGAATTATTTTAAATTATGGTTTTTGCTGAATTGCGGTATCGGCAGTAAATCGAGTTTAAAGACATAAAAAACGAGAGAAACATAATTGGCATCGCCAATTATTGTAGGCCCTGGGAATTGATTAACATTTCAAATTATTATATATTAAATGTTATTTACATACATTGTAATTAGTTTATAGCGTATTACTCTTCGAAATGAAATGAAATTTTCAATGCAAAAAATATATTAAATTTAGAGCGATATTTTGAGAATGACTATACATTTTAAATTATAAATTATTTTAACGTGGTTCCAAACTAATAGTTATCATCAGTACGGCAATTACTAAACTAAACAATTATTGTTTTGGTTTTCGTCTTCATGGTTTTGGTAATTTTGCCATTGAAGATCAGGCATAAATTGTCAACAAAGAAGAGTTTCTATTCATGGTAGTTTTTATGAAAATCACTCTTTGGTGTAATATTTCAAAATTAAAATGAATATGTTATTCTGCTTATTTTTTCAAAATTTATTGCACGAAAATGAATATACCAGTATGCGATTCTGTTATTAAAAGAGCAGCCACCCTCAAGTGAACGGATACTTATTACAACATACGAGTATAAATGAATTTATACTATAGCCCACATATTAATCAATTTCAAATATTTTAGTTGTAGATAATCTGATTAAATTATTATACATTGAGAAATTTCTATGTGAAGCGTATACACTTCATCGCAAAATTATTACATACATGTAAATCGCGAAATTATTACATACCTGTGAAAGATATTGGGAAAAATATTTGTGGAACCAGTAATTAAAATTTACTATGGAATAATCACATCTTGTGTGTGGCCAAAAGCGCGGAAAAAAGGCTTGAATTTCTGCGTCGTTGTAAAAAATATTTAAATCCAGAAAATATTAAATTATATATAAAGCATATATAAGGCCTGTCACGGCACTTTTTTAATCCGGTCATTGTCAAACAGAAGGCAAAAAATGGCATATTACCAAAATAGGTTATCAAACCTTCAGTAGTTATATTTTTATCGAATGTTTTTCATTTAATTGAAGAGAGAATTTATAATTCATATTACTAAAATCGGAAGTAGAAGCTAACACCTGTTTGGTCAGACATGGGTGCCCGCACTTGATATACCCTAGGATTTAGACAGACTTCGACATAAGACATTATTATCATAGCTAACATATAATGGCATTTATCCTGATTTGAGAAATTGAATCGCAGATTCTCTGAAATAGAGTTCATTCAAGATTATTTAAGTCTTACTCTCATAAATGTATTAAATGTAATTTTCTGATTAACTTTAGAGTTTTAAAACATTCGGAACACATATCAGTTCTATGTTAGTTTGGAATGATCACATCTACACGCAGTTTTAAAATGCTGAAAGAAAAATTGATTTCTCGTATCGTTGTAAAAAATATTACGGTGCATAGTAAATATTGCCATTTCATGATGAATGGAGTGGCTGACTATTATCGAGGTTACTCGTTTCATCTCTACCTTTACGCGATCACGATATATATCAGTAATGGTATGTGAAAAGATTGTCTTAATGTTGTGTCTGCCAACTAATTGAAAAAACTCTACTGAAATATTTCATATAATTTCACATATTTTCCAGTAGTAATTGTAGGATGCGAACTACGGATAATTCAAGAGCAGTTCATTAGCAACAATTACATCCACTTAAGTGTTCTGTTTGGTAAGGTGTATCATACGAAATCACAAATCGTCAATCAGGAGAAAGTATCGTTCAATATGATGGAACCACAGCGTATACTGCTATGGAATCTATGGTTCTATTAAAGGGTATTTTTGGAGTGTGCAATATTTCACGAATAAGTGATTTCGCAATGAAATCTAGGCTATAATCTATGAAATTTACGATGGATTATCAAAAATGTTTTGTGCGAAGTAAAAAAACGGTCAGATGCCATTTTTCATAATTAAACCAAAAATATTCACCATTAAGAGAAGACTATATTAAAAAAACTATAATGTTTATTGTATAAATGAAAAAGTTAAAAAAAAATTGCAAATCACAACGTTCATTTTACGCTACCTTAAAATACTGAAATCGTTAATAATTAATACAGGTAAAATAATAAAACTCAAAACTCACGAGCTTAAGACTGATTCATTGGTAGGAATTTCCATCTATCATATTTACTGAAGGCTAAACTTTTACAAGACGAAGATATTGATAATAAATATCGCATCTGTCAAAGACGAAGTGAATTGATTATTGACTTAAGGGTTTCACATTTTAAATTTCTTATTTTGACACATGAACAATCAGAACAGAGTGGGAAAATGATGGAAAACAATAGATTGGGTATAATAGGGAATAAAGGATAAACTATATATATTTCTTTGAAATGAACGTCAAAATGAAGATAATAAGTAGAATTTCTATTGCAAATTTCATTTAAAATATATTAATTGAACACCAGTAAATAAGTTTGTGTCTGCGAATCCTTAATGCTTTTACATCTCAGAATTTTCGATATTTTTAATGTTTTGAAAATTTTATCATAAATGTAAAATAAACTTTACAATAAAAGTTATACCGAATATTATAAATTGTAAATTGTTATCACAACTAATGTAAACCAATAAAAGTTAATAATTTGAACCTTACCTTATAATATTCGTATATATACTCGTATATCATATATAAGCAATATATTATATTTAGTCAGATTTAAAGGACAAAATATTAGGAACATTTAAGGGTAGATTGGAAAACTCCATTATAAAACATTACATATTAAAATGTCTCACTTTGTATTTTGATTATTATTGCACTCTCCGAAAATATAATTCTTTAACATGGTAAGAGGATTAGTATTTAAATGAATCTGTATTTAAATTATTTAACAAAGGAGAACATTAAATATAAAATCCTTGGAGGAATTATCCTTTATTTCGTTACGTGTCTACATATTATATAAATACATAATAATCATACATCATTCAGTGTGTTTCAATTGTTGTTTATGTTTATGTCGATGATGTTGATGTCGAAGAGGTTGATGTCTACGATGT
>JANSTX010004559.1:0-39571 GCA_027564355.1 Penthetria funebris
TATTTAGAGTTATATAGTCGGAATAGCCACAAATTATAATGTCTACGATAATGTAGTAATCCTGTATATGGAATGGAAACAACCCAACTATATTATATATCACTGTGTTTAAACTATTTGGGGTAGTTACATGAAAATTATGTACCTGGTCAAATTAAAGGTCTCTTTAATATCTATATATTTATATATACAGCGAGAATATAGCAAAATTTTCTTTAGTTTTCCTCGAGAATTTAAACGAACTTCCTTCAAAATGAATACACTTTATCATGTAACTTATTGTATGTGTAACTTTTTAGATTATAAGAGTACAAGTATATATAAATATAAACTCGTACGTATATAGAATACGAATTTATAGATTTAGTCAATAAATTCATTGAAAACTACCAATAATTGGAAACTATTCTAACGAACTATATATTAATTTGTCAAAGACTGTATATAGCGTATACGCGGTGAATGTATATTCTACATGTATATAGGAAACCACCACACATTCATTATTGATCGCGTGTAAAATTACATTGACTGTAAAGGTTGTAACATGAATTGTGTTATGTTCCATACAAAACCAAATCCAATTTTATTTATTTTATCAAATATTTTAAGCCAACTGACATTCTATAGTTAATATATTCATACAATAAATTAGTGTTATATTTTAAAAATACAAAATATTTAATATGTTATGGATAACTAGCGAACACATTACTTATACTATTGCAGCTATATCAGTTTTAACGTTTCAATAGATGATATTATTCTATGTTGGACTTCAGAGTATATACCTAAAATCGTGATTGATTGCTATTTTAAACTATATGTTTCTAATGCACATTTACTATTAATTTCTGTTATTGAGGTACTGAATGTATCACATATGACAATCAAATGTTGTAGAAATTAATTTTAACGACTATGTGTCGATGGATAATTAATTATAAAGTAACTTTAATAAGCGTTATATTGTTATGAAAATGAAATATGTTCTTGATTAATTAAAATTTGAGGAAATTATATATTTTAACTGTTTCACGTATGTTACTTGTAATCACATCTATTCCAATATTTATTTTTTTTTTTCATTTTGACATCTACATAATAGACATAAGGATAGGCAAACGTTTATATAATAAAAAGACGCCGTGATTCGAAATTGTTATTTAAAATAAAATAAAAAACTGTGGTTTCGTTAATTATGAATATCTTAATTTAAATTGAGGCAATGATGACAATACATTTAATTTCATTAAACTGTTAATATTCGATCTGACGCGGATATAGGCATCGACAGGTAATCAGAATAAAAGTTACGAGTTGCAAAGTGGTGAGAATCGTCAAAATATGATTTTTTGAGATGACTGCAGTAATGTATAACAGTTCAGTAAAGATTTGAACCGATTTGAGCAAAAATTATCACAGTAAATTGTTTTATAAATAACACATTTTTTGTTCTTTATTTTTTTTTTTTAGATAAATGAAATCGTATTAACTAAAAGGTTAATCGTTCTATTATTTTTATTCATAAATCACATAAAGTTAATTATACTATAATCTTTTCGTTGATTAATTTTCCCTTTAATTTTTTTTTTTGATCGAAAAGACCTGAAACTGTCGTTGAAATTACAGTGCCCAAATTCATCACATACCCTAAGTAGATGCTTATTTGCGCATAGCAACTCTGTTATCAAAATCATTGTAAATATATTTTAGACGAGATTCTCCACATTCTTTTAATTATATTATTAAAACCTTCGTGGCTGTTTTTTCTTAAAATTAACTAAAATTTAAACTACCCGAGGAACTATTTGTATTTTAATTTTATATTTTTATTTCCATTAAAGTAATTTTCAAAGCAGCTAATTTAATATTTATGCTAACACAATACAAAATATCAATACAATATGTACACATAATACATTTTTTATTGTGCTACTTCGTATACAATAATTTAACAATTAAAAAAATGCAAGATTTCTAATTGAACCCCTATGTTTTATTTAATGGTCTTATTAATTGATACTATTGTGTATTCATAAAATACTATCAAATCAGACATGAATAGAAATGTAACTACATTTTTCACATTACTTCTTTCTATACAAGTATGCCCAATTTTCTTTCATGTGGATGGTGAATAATTGATTTTAATATTATGGATTGTGACAAAATTGACACAATCAAATATTAACTATACAATTGAAAGATGTATTCAGCACAATTTGTATGGGAAATATATGATAAAAAGGATAATCATTTGCTCAGATAGTGAAGCTGCTATAAACTCACTTAGCTCAAGTGTTATTAACTCGAGCATTGCCTGTGAATACCTTTCAGGACTTAATAATTTATTAAGTTGCGAATAAAGTGACACTGACGTGGATATTGGGACACGTCGGTAAAAAAGGAAACACGAAGGCAGATGAACTGGCGAGAGTGGACCTGATTAATTTATGGTGGCCTCTTAGAACAGTACACTAGGAATAAATTTCGGTTCTGGGAAGAATTAACTGTTGAGGGGGGGGGGGGTGTCAGGGCAGTCACAACAGATAGGCAAAAATTCACTGACGAGACACTGCCGCATGATCACTCACCTGAAGAAGATTGGTATTGAACAGAATGTGCTGGTTCTGCAATGACGTGGTAGGGAACACATTTGTTCTGAATGTCGAGCCGAAATATACAAGAGATGGGGGAATTAACATATCTAAATTCCAAGCATAGGATATGCTTGGGATTTAGATATGTTAATGAGCTTTTTGGGGGCAATAGGTCTGGAAGATATGCTCTTGGTTAGGACCAGTAACCCCACAATAGACTTTATTGTAGCGGTGCTGTGGGTAACCTCACTTCTGAATAATCTAATTAAATTCAATACATTATTCTTAGTAGTATGCCATATTGTACTAATTTATTAAAAGATTAGCCCTATTCTCAGTGAATATTGAGAAATTTTATATGGTAAACAGGTTGTAAATTAAGCAAATACGTCACACTCCACTCACAACCACCTGCTTCCATCAATAAAAGAATATACTCGATTGATCTACAATTTTGGATAAAACTATCATAAACTGTTATGACAGTTGAGGTGGTTGTTTTCAACAACCCTCACAAATAGACAAAATTTCTTCTTCTAATAATTCATGATGAGGTGTAATCTGGGTTGAAAGTTGTTTTACTATAAATCGGTACATATTTATGCATTAAACAAGATAACTAGCTTGGTACGATATATAAATGAATGAATCTGACTATATTACAAATGATCGTGATTAAACTGCTCGAAATGTAGACCGATTATAGTTTGTTGTGTTTTTTTCTGCAAACAATGGATAATGTGGTAGACATACAAATACGCGGAAAGCATTTCTTAGAAGATATGTGTACAACACGCGACAGTAACAGTTATTTCAAAAATAATTTCAAAAACTAACTTTTGTTGAGCATATTTAAAATCTTAAAATATTCCAAAATTACAAACTTTTGTCGGGACGTTATAATGAATTAGCAGCACGTGTCTTATGTGATGCATGTTTTACTTTATTATTTGACGTGTATTTCATATCAACTTGCAACTTGGCAATAAATGTGGCGAAATACGAAAAAATTGTTGCTAAAAAAGCTTTTGCGCTCGTGCAGTCGCAATTTTGTGTAACTATTCTGGGAAAAATTATTTAAAGGTATTTACTTCATTAATAGGCATAATTCGTCCTTAAAAAATCAAATACTATATTGACATAATTCATTAATATATTTTACGTATTGGATTTTTACCCAACTAAAATATATATGCATTTTTAAAAAATATATTCATTCTTAAAAAATGTATGCAGTTTTAAAAAATATATCCATTTTTGTTTCTCTAAATTTGCATTCGATACCGGAAGCAGCTATAAGGCATTTTGTCTGCAAATGAATCATTGAAATATATGATTTGCAATATAGAACGTTGGATTAGATATTTGTGTATTAATTTGTTGCCGTCTTATCAGATTAAACAAAATATTAAAATTAAGAACGTAATTTTAAATTGAAGAAATACTTTTATCGTTTTTTCGGATAATCACAAAATCAAATTTCGAAGAAATGCTTTTTGAGTAGAATGACTGGCACAGTCTGTGCACGAAATGCATGTAAAATGTTAGATCTCTTGTCTTGGAAAATTTAAAATGCCCCACCTTATTTTTTAAGGCAAAAAATAGGCATTCCGCATTGTCTAAACTATTCATCCAATTTTATGTAATTTTTATTTTGTTTTTTTTTTAAAACATTACATTCAAAATTGTATGTGCACAATATTGAACTGCTATAATATGCTCGAATATAATATTTTATTCATAACGAATAAAAACACTTATTCTCGTTATCATTTAAATTTTCCAAGTTTCTATCATAAAACATTTTCACACTACATGTATAGTATGTTAAGTATACAATAAAATATTATGGCTTGCATATAGGGTATATTTTTGTTTGTGTATTGAAGTAGACTACCATCTGATATTGCTTTAAATACCGGCACATGGATTTCCACACCCTTTTTTTTCTCAAAATGTGATGATAAATTTCGATAATTTTTTTTTTTTTTTTTTGATTTTCTTAATTAAATCTTTAAATACTATATGAGAAGAAGAACGTCAAACGTATAAATGATTATATAATCATCATAAATGTGTACGACATAAAATTAGTTGGTTTTAATCTGCCAACCACAACAAACCCTCCGCAATAGTATATACATATTATTTAAAATATATACAAATAAATAAATTTATTTTTAACCAAAATTTTTAACAAATAATGATATATTTAAATTTATGTTTGTCAATAACAAAAATCATTGTAATTACCATCATTTTGTAGCTGGTTCTATTAGCGTCTAATAACACTACCATATCTTGAACAACACTCTCAAATAATTGTAGATTAATATTGTTGTCACGTTACTTATTTTTTTAATATCTCTTATTATTTCTTTAAGATTTTAATAATAAATTTTAGTGTCATAACCGGATAATAGGAATTTTTGTTTATAGTACTTTAATTAAAAAATAAATATCAAATGTCAATTCCACCACTACACTGTATACTCGTATATTATGCAAATCTGTTTTCACAATTGAATATTATTTTTATTCACTAGATTTACCAATAAATAGATTGATTTTTGTGTTCTTATCACTAAATTTTTTATAATCGATAAAATATTTAACTATAGGTTCCCTTTTTTATTTTTTTGTCAAATGAAAAATTATAGTTTTTCAAATTCTGTATGGTAATATTTTTTTTTTTATTTTTTTTTATTGGAGCCACTCCCTGATCACCATATTTTCCAAATAAAACGAAGTAATGACAGACCGAAAAACGATATAATAATAATATACTCTACTACTAGAATTGCAGTGGTAGAGCTTCACATTGTAATAAAAAAACACAACATAGTAAAATCTTTATGTATATAAGTATTAGAATAAAATGTTTGATTTTTGTTTAAATTTCCAAAAAAAAATCCAACCAGTGCATGCGAATTTCTATAAATATATAATATACTCTTATTAATATAATATGTGGTGTTATTGTGTTGTATGGAATACTACCAGTGTAGATTGGTTTCCAGTATAAAAATACGATTATACTCTTAGTATATAAATTTATGAACGAAAATAGAATTTCTGTATATGTGAATCAAAAAATTTATGAATGTATTTTATATGTGAAATGCAGGGGTGCTGTTAGATTTTCTTGATTTGTACAGATACAGAATATACAATTTGCAATCTGAAAAAAAATTGACCATTTTGAACGACATCGAAAGGTTCTAGGATCTCTGTCATAAAAATCGCAACCGGCTATTGCGTGAATTACACAGAATTTACGTGTTAATAAAATGTTTGTGTATCAAACATGTACACGTTAAAATGAAACATCGCAAAACGCGATATTAGGAGATCATAAAAATTCATTCCGAAACTTCATCAGAAATGGTATAAAAAAGCAAGGGTACGAATTTTCAGAAATTCACATCATATAGCAAAAAAATTGACTTAACAGCTGAACTTGTCCGACTTAAGCATTCGCTCCATACTGAATCGTGAACTTACGTTAAAGTTTTGCAAAATACAAAAAAAAAGAAGCTATATTCAACACCGCACCACACAAAAGGCAACACAAGCCTTTAACGATTTTAAACATTGATCTGTATACGCAAAGTGCTCGAATATCGAATATTTGGTATTTTTTGATAACTCATCCCTTCAGTACACAAACAATTTTGGTTCCAACCGCTAGACATTTTAATAGGACTAGACGCTATCAACAATTTTTACAAAATAACGTTTTGCAGTTCATTTCTTCGCAAAAATTACCAACGTACTCATCCAATGGATTTCTCCATATCGTTCATTTTGGAAATTATGGTGTTAATCAAAAAAATATGAGTGTTTAAACACATTGAAGTCGTCACGTGTAACTAAAAATGATCTAATGATTTGAAATTTGAGAGAAATTAGTAGGTACAATTTTTTTATTCGGTAACATTAAGGTGATGTTGATAAAATATGCGGAAATATTTCAATTGATTTTATATTGATAAAGTGGTACTTTTTGTGTTTGATTTGCATTGGTTTCTGAATTTCGGATGGCAAAAACGTAAAAGTCTTTTATTTGATATACGAATTTTCAATACGAAAATTAAATGTCGATCCATGAATTTTCAATTCGAAAATTGAATGTCGATCTACGAATTTTCAATTCGAAAATTGAAAGTATGCGCAGTCTAAATGTATAATATCGTGATAGTCGAATAACGTATATACGTTTAGACTTTAGACCATATATTTTGACAATTTAATTAAAAGGCATTATCTACATTATAATGTATAGAGACGAAGTATAAGAAATTTGTATTATATTTAAATATTTAATGTGTTAAAATCTTTGATTTTAATTTATATATATATATATTTCACTCATCCATTTATTTAAAATATTAACAAAAAAAAGAGTAACAGGCAATAAACTTATTATATAATTTTTATAAGTTTTTAATATGTGAACTCTGGTATTTATACATTCAATGTTGAAAATTTAGCAAAAGCTGAACCGGCCGGTTTATGCATTGCGCAAGTAGGTACTATTGACAGAGAAAAATTTTACACTTGTATGCGTATATAATGTATATGTATTTATTTACATGCATACATATACAACTTTAAATCTGCCTAATATGTATATTAAACTATTGATTTTACTAAAGTATAGTAAAGGATTGGAGATTAGTATTGAAAACATAGTATAGAATAACATAGTATAGAATAACATAGTATTTTGTCGAATGTAATTGACGTATTATGTGTACCATCGATGCTTTATATGTTCTAATAAAAATTCCTATATATGTATATGTGGTACATAATATTTAATAATATAATACATTTATATTGAATCATTATTTGTATATAATAATAATAATAATAAATTATAATAATGTGTTCATATATGATAATGAAATGATCATATGGTCAGTTCTACTCGGTATGTGTAAGTTAGTTGCGGCTATAGAATACATCGATCTGATTTAAATTGAACACTTAAATGTAATTAAGCTTTTATATTGGTATATTATTGATTACATTTGTTTATTCAATGTCAGTGCGTGCATGTATACACAATATTTAAGAAAATGTATTTTTAATCCTAACCGAAAAAAGTTAGTGACCTGAGTCACTAATTCTTTAATATGTATACAAAATTTAATATCAATATTATTTTTGAAACTTAGTTTCAAAATGAAATGAAGCGAATAAAATATATATGTCTTCTATTTATTTAATATCAGATACACTGTTATACATACATTACTTACACATATGAGAATTACACAAAATTACATTTATTCAGATATAGTTTAATATTATATAAATTTACTATCATAGAACACTAGGTTCTATATTATGTGAGAATAATACATTTTTAATTAGAATAAATGTTGGTCCTTCGAACCGGATCTTTTTTATGTTCTAGTACCATAGAAATAGAATTAAATAGAGGTAATACATGGTCTGCTATGTTGTAAGAATCGCACTGGCAATACTTGACCTAATCAAATACCGTTATTCAAATTCAAATTTCTGTAAAATTATACATTTTTTCACCAAATTCGAATCAATTTTACTATTTATGTATAATAAATCATTGAAACGTGAATTATTTCAAATACAAATTTGCCACACTTTTAGAACTGCAATCAGCAGTTTTATGATTATTTGACATTTTTTTATTATTTTTTTTCATCATCAGTTTTTTATACACATACAACAGAAGTAAAGTCCATTTGTTTGTTTACATCAATAATCGACATTTTGATTTTGCGCTAGGAACACAACTCAAACTGCATTACCTAATAATAGTGTTGCTGATGTGATAATATTTCCTCCCCCTCGTATGACAACAATTTCAGGTGAAATATCTATCTCTATGTCTAGTACCTACTATACACTAAAGTTATTTTATTACCAAACAAGTAATTCTTCTCTTTTTTTGCGTTCGATTGGTGCCCAAAATGTTTTTTATTTGAAAATGATTTTATAAATCTCGATTTATTTTCCAATTTCCAATAATACCAATGTATTTTTTTTTTGTATATGTCACATTGACTTATTTGACAGATGCATTTTTGTTTACACCAACTTAAGTGTAAACTATTAAGAATATTGAATTTAATTGTAATGCAAATTGTTTGTGAATTATTGCATAAGATACAGATGTTAAATACGTAAACGTCGCTTTTGAATTTGGTGCCACTAATATACCAACAAGAATAAAGATAAATTTATTTATTTGTTCGATTGGACATGAAAAATTTGTCATTTAACAACAAAATATGTAAAGTGCATAATGTTCATCTTTGTCTAATTCTTTTTGACGTATAAAAACCACGTGCTTACGCAATACAATTTTGACCGCATTAGAGAATAATTGAAATAGTGCTGTTCTTTCAGGAAAAAAATAGTGGATCAGTCAATTATACATTACCTATTGACGTAATTTGACAGTTACTTTAAATACCCTATTTTTTATTATAAATATTCACGACTATTTTAGTGAATAAATTTGTGTGTATGTATTGTTATCTAGTTGTTATACATCAAAAATTAGATATGACTAGATGTGGTAAATACCCTGTATTTGTTGACCATGTACTTGAATTCGCACGTAATTTACATTTCCATGTTTTGTTTTCTTCAATTTAGAAAAAGCCCTCCACCATGTGTTTTTATTCTCTACTCTATTCTTTCTTCTGTATAACAAAAGATCAATATTGTTGTCATTTCGCCATTTATTTTGGGAAATAAAAATATTTCAGTTATTTAAAATTTTAATTAATATGTCCCAATGGCGAAAGGTTAAAACCAAATATATAGCATGAAATATTCCTATGACCTAATCCCTTGTCATATATTATATAAATTATATAATAGATAATATTTTAATAATAAAAAACAAACTTAAAAATTGTGATTTAGTGAGAGGTTTATATGAATTTATAATAAATCTATTAATTTCTTGGGAATACTCGTGTATAAAATAATATATCAAAATACTCGTATTTTCTGTACAAAAATTTATTAATTTAGAATACAATATGTTCGTCCCGACAAAGAATCATATAGATAGGGATCAGTTGGTCAGGATTTTTTGTTTTAATTCTGTCACGAGTTCAATCTTTATGTTTTGAATCTTAAAAAAATTATTATTATCATCATTATCTTAATTTTTATTCAATTGATTGATAAAATATTGAATAACCCAGTAGTGGACATTATTGGAACTTTTATTAATTATAATTTTAAAACAGAAGACTTTTGTTTTAATATAATTTTGTACAAATTCTTAAAAATATAATTTTGACAGAAGTCTATAGAGGGGCTTTTTACATATATTCTGCACATTTCTTCTTTCTGAATTCAATTTTTGCACTTATTAACATTTTGCTGAATTTCTGCCAAAAAAGTTCTCCTTCTGAAGGTGAAAAGGGCATTTGCACAAGAAATTCTTAGGTTTTTTGTTTTATTTGATATCTTTTTAAGATAATCAATAAACGATTTGCCGGTAAAATAATCAAAATATACTGAATGTAGCATTTAATGTGTATTATATTTTACTTACATTGGTGAAAGACTGTGGACGTGCCATTAATTGTGGATGTCTTATACCAGTTGGAGGTGGTGGAGCCGGACTATAACGTGGTTGTTGCATTTTAACTGTAAAAAGAAAATAATTTAATATTGTTTTCCCTTGCATATTTTTCATTTATGTATGAATTTCATGTCTCTTTGTCAGTAGTCTCTCATAACACTCATTTACTCTTCTGTAAATCGAAGATTCTTATGGAAATCGATATTTAGGAAAAGAGCACAATTGTCAATGGTATATTTACATATACATATATATATATATATATTTACATATATATATATGTATGTATGTATATTGAAAAGTCAATTTATGTAAACAAGTTTCATGTAATACCATGCATTTGACAATATAATGTTCAGGCTAAAACTAAACGACCTTTGAAAGTATGTGATATCTCACTTCTTATACTCGTAGTACTAAAAAGAAATACTCAGAATGCATTTGTAAAATCAGCTGTGTTCAGGGTTAGGAAAAGTATCTAATTTATTTGAATATTTTCTTATTGGATGTTTAAAGATTTTTTATGCCTTTAATTTGGGCAGAAATGTGTTTAAACAGTTTATTCGAACGACGATATACACAGAATATTTTGAACTGTCGAACACGTAGAATCTGTTCTGCCTAAACATCGGTCGATCCGTTCATTTAGTCGATTGTATGGTTTGTCCATTTATCGACACATTTATCTGTCCATCTATACGTTCTTACGTGCATCCATCTATACGTTCTTACGTGCATCCATCTATACGTTCTTACTTTCATTCACCCGTCCGTTCTTGAAATACATCTATTCATCTATAGAATGTGCTTTCCTCTTACGCACGACATATACTTGACTGATTATTTAATATATTATATGTTTATCATGCGTTTGAATTGTAATTGTTCATTACCACCTTTAAGAATTAATTTAATTTATATGGTATTATACCCTGCGCAATAGAAACAAAGTCTACTTACGTCACCCACATAATTTTCAATGTTAAATTTATTTTATACATATTAATAATCCATTACTCAATAAGTTCGTAGGATGACGTATAGATGGCGCCAGTATTTACAAACTTCAAAGATACGTGTCAATATTGTATGACAATCTGACGTTTAGTTCACAAGTTATAGTCGTACGCTACGTTTGTAATTTTCAACACAATTAATGGAAAAAAATACCGTGCAAACAAAGCAATGGCTTGACGAGTGTTATTCGGATTCTGCTTCATCGAGACAAATGGTAGGGAAGTGTGTTGCTGATTTTAAACGCGGTCGCCCAAATTTAGCAGTTCTTCTTGTAAACATAAAAAAGTCCACAAAATAGTTTTGGCTGATCGTTAATTGAAGTTGTGTGAGATTGACACCTTAAAGATATCAGAAGTATTTTGCATGAACATATTTAATCCTGAGAAAAAAGCTCTGTTCGAAATGGGTACCGCGTATACTTAGAGTCGATCAAAAACAACAACACGTCGATGCTTCAGAGCGCTGTTTGTAACTGTTTCAGCGCAATAAAAGCGGTGTGTGACAATGGATGAAACATGGATCCTGCAAGATATTTGCCGAAACTGAAAGGTATTTTAAGACCAAAGATAAATCGTTCTACAAAAAAGACGTCGAAATGTTAGCGATGTGTTGGAATGAATCAATATTTGAAGGAGACTATTTTGATGAATAAAGTCGAATTTTGCCTAAAAGTTGTTGTTTTATTTGTCATCCTACGAACTTGTTGTGTGACGTGTTACGTATACCCTATGACCCTATGACAAAGTTTCAAGGGACTATTGTATTTGATTCCAAATCCTACAGTTTTCATTTTTAGCTAATTTGTGGATTTGAGTTTGAAAATGAGTAAAATTGGAGTACTCAAGTACCTCTAAACTTTTTACTCTTTATATATTAGAATAAGCTACATGCTTATTTAATACGCTATTATATGCTTAACACGCTTGAAATTTTACATATAATTTTGTTGTTATAATTGGAAAATATTTGAAAATTATAACTAAATCGGATTACTCCCTAGGGTAACTACTATATATGGAACGTAACCGAGTTAGTTCTTATTTACAAAAATAAGTTACAAGTTATGTCAATATACACGTTTCATATACATATTATGTCCGCTACTCCTAACATAATTAGAACAGTTTATGAGAATACTTC
This sequence comes from Penthetria funebris, assembly GCA_027564355.1. Lineage (NCBI taxonomy): Eukaryota > Metazoa > Arthropoda > Insecta > Diptera > Pleciidae > Penthetria > Penthetria funebris. The sequence continues at coordinate 12,361 of JANSTX010004559.1, forward strand.
TTGTGGTATGTGGTGTACCTTCCATGTACACTTTTTACTCCTTAAAAATTAAATTAAGTTATAGTAAAATCCAGAAATGTAAGCAAAAAAAAAAAAAAATATAGGTACGAGATATCAACTATTGTGCAATGATGTCCTTTAATGAATATTTATATATAATGTTATGATACGTTGAACAGTTTCCTTTTTACTGTAGAGTTCGTGCAAAAAGTTATGGCATATGCAAAATTGATTGATTAATTAAAATCGCGTTTATTATTTGAAATACTTTACTATTTTTTTCCAATTTTACTTATATACTGTAGGTGTGGGTATCCATCCTATAAATTAGAATTAGTATAATATCATTGGAGTTTAATTATGTATTTTTATAAAAAATAATGGATACGTTCAATTCTCAAATTTTATAGATATGTTTTTCTTCTCGTTTTATTTCAACAACAGTTGTTAGTTCACAATTATATTCCTTTAATATGCTAATGTTCAGTTGATAAAACAATTATATAAGACTAGAGAAAGAAATATATAATTATGTAATAATAGCACATACCAAGTGAAGCCATTTGATTGATAAGAAAACTCTGAAATAACCACGAGAGAGAGAATTAAAGTTAGTCGTATTTAGTTTATACTCAAATGTCACCAAGTTTTATTATTAAATATAAATGTATGTTTATAACGTCCATAATGTAGCTGGATATTTCTTTTTATTATATGACTCTTCATTCTTTGATTACAACGTAACGTTGTATTACTACAAATTTTATGTCACGTGACTAACATAATTTCATAGTATATATATTTATAAATCAATTTTGTATGACACACAGGTGCTGCTACTTTCGATACTATTCAATTTGCATTTGCTGCTGCTACTACTACTTACTACACTACTACTACCACCACTACTACTTACTATAGGGTTGTTGATTTGTGTCTCGTCAAATTTTACGACGATTTGTTATCAATTAAATTATTATCATATACCTGAAAATATTTATGTACTAGTATATGGACATTTTGAATACTTTTACTAGTATATCCAATCCATTTTAATATTTTTATATATAATATCCCCGTATATATTATTTTTATTTATGCATAAAAGTCGTATGTATATATATATATATATAATTTTTCCACCATTTAAATTCATGTTCACTATTGATTCAAATTTCTTTATATATACTTTTTAAATTTTATATTTATAAGTAATAGAAATTGTTAAGATTAGGTTTTAATGTTTCTCAAAGATGGACGAATCTCGGCAAAATTGCGAAGTTGTTGTTTTTGTTTTTCGCTTTCTGGTATCGGAAAACCAGACGACTATATAGTGTATGTAAGGTAGACATATAGTATAATTTGAATGGCAGAAAATGAAAATAAATTGTCAAATTTGCAAAGACTCACCAAACAATTATTATAAAATATTTGTTGTTTAGAACACTAATAATGCTGAAAGGCACTTGTCTCAGTCTGTAAAACACTTTTTTTTAGCACTAAAACAATGAAATTAACATATAAAAATACAATTTTAAAGTTACACAATGTTTTGCCCGATCAAAATTGACGAGACCATATAGATGTGATACAAATACTTGCAAAAAAAATATCAAAAAACTAAATGAAGAATGTCTATCTCTCCTATTTTGCGCTCTTGTTAATCAAATTTGAATTCTCTGTTCATGTCGCATCTCTTTGACAATAATAATGTGTGCGTTTGTTGCTCTTTTAACCAAGGCGCAGGCATTTGCATTATTGCAGTTTGATTTGATAGTATAGGTTTGTCTATACAAATTATTAATGTATGTACATTGTTTCAATTAGATTCTATATATTGTATACTACTCGTGAGTAAAATCTTGTGAAAAAGGCGTGTGCCAAAGCTATCAATATACCCGCTGCTCTTAAATTCTAATGAGATTCTATGCAAATAAGATTTTTTTTTATTTGATGAGTTTAATTGGAATCAGATGCTCTGACAAACATAGTATTTTGAATATGTAATATTGATAATATCGTTTTGTCTTTTTCTCTTTTTTTTTTTGTTTCTGTATTTGTTTAAATCTCACTCTAGCGATTATATTTTGCACTGCATTAAACACGTGCTTAGGTACAAATAAAAATAAGGTTTGAATATGTGCATAAATTGATTGCATTCGAAAATGAACTTTGATACATTTTTAGTTTTTCAATTTTTCGCTGTGTTATTTGGTATTTGGTTTATTGAATATATCGTTTAATAAATTATTATACATGATTTGATACAGTGTCCAATAATTATAAAGGAATCGAGAGCTAAGATATATATTGTATTAACGTTTTCATGAATTGCACGTACAGAAGGTATAGTACGTGAATCTTAAGTCGGTCTAATTTCACTTCAATACCTGACTCAGTTTGCGATAGCAAACAAATGTCGTCAGCGATGTCTTCAAAACGACCGCTGAGATCCATGCGATACCATGCGGTTCATGAACAATAGTGGTGTCAGCATGCATTGGAATGTACATAAAAAATATCACTAAGCTTTCCACGATGCAAAACTTTGCACTATGAATTACGATATAGACCGTGGATCATATCCATCAATTTAGACTGTATTTCATAACTTTCTGAAATTGTCCACAACTTACCACGATCAATACTATCGAATGTCTATTTGAAGTCGACAAATAATATATACAATGACGTTTGCAATTTAATCGAATGCTCGACAATACTTTCTAATGTATTGATATGATATGTGCAAGACCTACCTGACCTACATGTTTCTTTCGAATAGCCGGTTGAAAAACTCAACTGATCCTGTTGTGCACGATAATAGCTATAATCATGTTTATCATATTCAGCATGATACCATGCCATTTCTAACATATACTTAATTTACTCCTTTTCGGCAATTTAATTATCAACCCCTCTTTTCACAAGATTGGGATATCATCAGGGAACCACACTTCACTAATAATGGCTTTTTAGGTGTTTTGATGCGTATTTGATTTCACTACAACTTGGAACAGAACCCCTAAATCTTCTTGTAGCCGATCTTCGGTCAACCCGACACTGAGTCACCTGAACTTCGGTCCTATTCAGTAGCTCACATAAGTACTCCATTTATTGAATCTTATTTAAGATCAACAAACCGATCCCTAGAAGCACTACCTAGTTAGTTTTTATGCCAGACAGTAAGTTTTCCTCATGTTGTTTGAATTTGCAATGTTTTTTTTTTTTTTTTTAAAGATACTATATCGCGTCGTGCACTTTTACCAACTTCTTTATCCAATTCATCATTTTGTGTCTGTAGTTCTGTTGGTCCATCTCATTATTAGATTCGAAATATCATCACTAATCCTGTTCGTATCTGTTCGCCTTTTGATGCCTGTTTTGGCTACGAGTGCCTTTCCCGTATGTGACACCAACCCAAAACTCATTTAACAATAATGTTATGTTTTTGAAAATATTTATTTGGAAATATAAATTTACTAATTAATTATTATTGTCATCATAAATAAATAAGAAAAGTGTACTAATTAAAAAAAGTATATATGAGAACCAAAATTTTACTAATCAAAAATGAAAGAAAACTAAAGAACAATTTACTAATTCATTGGCTCTACATTTAATTCATGTTTCCAAGCCCAATTTGGTGAGATATTATCAAAAGACAATTCTTCTACGCCTTTATGCTTATCATTAATCTTCCCCGAAAATTGATCTTCATTATTATTATTATTATTTTGATTGTTAATAATTTTTCTTAATGCTGCCGCTTTGATATCATCACGAACTGATCGACGTTCTGAATATATTTCAATTTCAGACATTCCTTCTTTATTTAATGCTTCGGTAAACAATTCATTATCATTCAATTGAATATCATTATTTAGTTTGTTTTTTTGATAATACCATGGTCCTACTAGTGCATGAAATTCCATTTCACCCGTATTTGTTTCAGAATACAATTTAATATCAATATTTGTGCCACCAGTCGCATGTGGTGTTCTGGTGTTACTACTCATATTTTCTCTGTAGTCACTACGATGTGCATGGGCTTTTAACACTTTTGCAACCGCTTCTAAATCGGTTATGTTTGATATTATTTTTCGGTATAAATTACGTTCAGATTCATCATATTTAATATTACTGGCATCAAGTGTTTCCTAAATAAAGCAGTAAAGTAATTAAATTTTCTGATAATATTTTAATCGATAGTGGGAGTACCTTAAAATAAGGAATTCCATTTCCTGACCAAAATCTTGTACCATGAATGAGTTTTGTAGTGATATCTTCAGCATGAAGTCGTCCAGGTAATTGATCGACTATCCAAATTAAACCTTTTATAGAATGAAGTGTGCCTAATTCATTGTTTGGTTCAATTTGAATTTGATTTTCATCAAATATATTATCATTACTAATGTTAATATTATTGTTATTATTATTATTATCAGTATTATTATTATCAGTATTATAATTATTTTTGTTGTTTATGTTGTTGGCAATGTTACTAATGCTAACTTCAATATCAATTGTGGAATGTGTTGGTTCTGTTTCTTCACGAAAGTTAATGCTACTACTACTACTACTATTACTATTGTTATTAGTACTAGTATTAGTACTCTCATCACTATTATTGTTACTGGTACTAATAACCGAATCGAGTTGCTGCTCTGTATGATTTCCTAATATTGTCAAACGACGTAAATGCTTAACATCTGCAATTAACCATTGTTTGGATCCAGTAGTTGGATTTCGTGACATTATTTTTGACCATATACGACCACTTGCTGCCAATCGATTTGCAGTCATAACACTTGCCGATAATAGAACAGTGTTCTCCAATTTAATATCATTTAACAAGTTTATATTATTATTTTGCATACTTATTCCAGCTATTGTTAATTTTGTTCTTTTACCCGATATTATGTAGAAATCATCAAATGATGTTAAACTACCAGGATAACTGGAAAATGCAATATCTATACCAGGTATTTCATGGCTAAAATGTTCTTTTGAAAAATGATAATGAAATTTATATTTCTTTATCATTCTATATAAGGGTAACTGTGATTTGGACATAAAACCCGATTGGATTGCTGGTGTTTCTAATGATGATGTACTATGACCAATTAAAAATTTTAATAATCCATTCTCTAAATTAACTAATTTAAATATAATTGATGATTTTCTCGACGTATCATCTTGATTATTAAAATTCGCCGTCGTTTCATTTGTATCTGAGTCTACTGGTGGATTCACAAAATTATCATAATAGATTTTCAAATCATCTATATCACTTATGGCATTTAATAGTAAAAAATCACCTGGTACTATTTCAATATCGGCTCTAGACCGTTTAACACCTTTACGCCACCCAAATTCCAAACCTTCTAATTGATAATAAAATAAATGAATTTGATACCAATAATGATCATGTTTTCCTCTTTTCTCTGCTATTTCTTTAATATTTTCATAATTATTGGAAATTATATCACGCAGCCACACACAAAATAATTGCGACTCTTCGTCACGTTCACAAAATGCTTCAATAGAACTGGAAATTATAAGATGGCATAATTTAATTAAATATATATAGTATTAATAAGATCCCTCGAATTGTTTAGATCTTTAAGAAAAACTAACGTACTTTGCCCATTGGTTATAAATATTATTCCATGTTAAAGCTCCTTCAAGTATTCCAGCACCAAAAGCTTGAATCCAATCAGGATAATCTGGTTGTGTTTCAATTTCAATTTGTGACCATCTAAAAATGTATTTTTATTTTTAAAATACTTTAATATGTTAATTTTCAATTATCGTTTTTTGAAAGTTATATATGTATAAATAAAATTACCCATTTTGAGAACTACTATCTTTATAGCACGTTCTTGCAACACCCTTAGGAACCATATGCAAATCGTTACGTTGTCCCCAAAATTCTACACGAAATCCACTTATTTGTGACCAGTAAACAGTTGCACAATAAGTCCCATCGAACTGTGGTCTAAATATCAAATATATATATTTTGTTTTTTATCATGCAATTTCGTTGTCAATATTATATGTACTAATATATATGTTTTACCTTTCCATTCCCGCCATAAATAATGATCCAACCGCTAATAAACAAGCACCAGCAACTATATAGCTGCTTATACGAGTTTTTAGCCATGAGGCACCTACAACTTTTAGCATTTTGTTTTGAATTTACTGTATTGGAATACTCTGAATGATGAAAATAAACAACGTTGCAAATGATTTGCCGCCAAAAATGATACTGTAGAATTTTTTGAATTTTATTTTATTTTTATTATTTAAATTAATCCTTATAATTTAAATCAGCAATAACAAATAATTGTCCTCCAATAATTAGTAATAATAATGAATTATATATTTCCAAATTAAATAATTTGGCCAATGATGCCAGTATTTTCGATGACTGACGACTTACTTGCATCGGAATTTAATATAGATTTTATTTTGAATTGAATTAAATTGACGTTTTAATTTACATGCACGGCACGCAGAATGGATAATTTGTCAGATGCAAAATTTAGTTTTCTTGACAGTTTTTTTTTATATGCAAATTAATTAATCGATTTGATTGTTGATAGTACTATTTTATCCTTCCTAGAATATAAAAAAAAAAATAATGTTTAAAAGACAATTGCAAATAACTATATAATTATGTTAAGTACGAATAATCATTGATTCAATTACATATATAGTTCTTGATTGAATCTTTAGTTTTGTAGACGACACTCATATAAATATAATAGACCAAAATAATACTTAGCCCAATAAGACCATTGTGAAATGGGTTTTGGCATTTGTAACGAACTGAAAGAAGTCTGTACAATGGGGTAAAAAAATTTCTTTGAATTCAGTACTTTAAAGACGTACGATTTTCTGTTTTGATGCCAGAAATGTGGTCCTCTTCGATAACACTGTGCCATTACATGCAAACATATTATTTGACGCCGCATATTATTTTAACACCATTTTTTCGATTTATTAATGTTTTCAACATCATTATCCTTATTGATGCTAAACACATTTATACAACTAGATCTTTATACTGTGGTCGTAAATGAGCTTTGTTCTACATTAACATAACAAACAATTGACATTTATTTAGATTTGTTTTTATTATAAATTTAAATTAAATTGTATCCTGTAGAGTAAACATCGTAACATACACAGAAATGACATAAACATCAGCTGAAATCCATATTGAACCATTATTCTTGTCCGATGAATTTTAAAATTTTATCACTTGTATCAAATGTCAAGAATAAAAGATTTTGAAGGGTGAGTTATGTTGGTGCGGCTACGTATACATTTGGTCCACTTGAGGTTTTATTGAGCAGAAAGGTGCCGTTTTTTCATTACGTATACTTAACCAATTCATAGTATATTTAATTGAATTTCTAGTGATAAATCTTGTAGAGTATATAATTGATTAAGCCCTAGATATAAATGTTTGTCAGCCCTCATTATTGAGCAATAAATGTATTAGCATATTTAAATAATTTACATTTTAAATGAATTAAACTATTTATTTTTGACGTAATCAATGTATTTTAAAGCATCAGATACTGTTTTTTTATTTTTATGAAACAGAGGTTAATTATCACTACCATTTAGTTGATAAAAATAGAAATTATTAAATTTAATTATTTATTTACATAAATAAAGTGATTTTTGATTAGTTACTTTAATATTTTTTAATTATAATTATGGTGTTGTTTTTAACGTACCTACTTAAAAATTAAAGGAAAATCGCATGTTTTATTAATGTTTAATATACAATTTAGTTTATAATAAATTATGTGAATATTATTTTGCAATTGATTACGTGGCGACATTCAGATTTTGTGTGGATGAAAGAAAGAATCTTCATTTCAATGTTCATCATAAACTATATATTCAATAAATGGGAATCTATGCCATGGACTGGTTGTAATTGAATTAGGAATTATTACTGAGAAAAGGATTATAAAACCAGTGTCTATTGACTTGAGGGGTTTGGAACGGAGTATAGGATCAGTGAACTAAACCGAAGTGCGTATATGTAACGATTTAAACATTTATATGTAACCAAACAATTGTAGTTAAGAATTTTCTAATTGGTGAACATATAAAATAAATATTTGAATATAAATGGAGTTTGGTATAATAATTCTATAGTTTATTGCCATAAGGAATTTTATCAAATAATATCAATTTAGTCCCGTTGTCCCGTTGTTCAAAATTGTACCTAACTCAGCATTGTATTTTTTAAACGCACTCCAGTTGAAATTACGATAAGTTTGCTGGGAGTTTTCATCATTTTAACATTAATCATTTCACGTCAACTTTAAATCATTAAATGCAAAATTTTATTCTAACAAGTATTTAACATTGTTAAAAATAAATTTCAATGAATAACAATTCAGAATACTATTAAATATACAAATTTATATGAATGAAGCTAAATATTGTTTTATCAACGAATGGATTTCTGTTCTTTAGTTTCATTGTTTTCTAAGTTACGTACGAAATGCGAATCCATTATAGTAAACGTTTTCTACCGTTTATTATGCAACGCGTTTAGATATGTTTCAATTTTGAACGACACATAAAATCACAAAAACTTAAAAATTAGTGCCCATACTAATTCCGTATTACAACTCGATGTTTGATATTCAAATTATTCTTTTAGATTTTGACAACCTTAACTTTATTTGAAATAAACTTTCAAATAAAATATGTGTCTCGTAAATTATTTTCAAAATATGATCAACTTAGTCTAGCTGATTCTATGTTGTATTAGTGTAGTAATTGAATTGCATAACTGTATGCTGACTACTAGATTAGATGTTGCAATTTTTCATTCAATGCAATACGATTTTTACAATGAATTATTGATAATGTAATGTAGTGGAAAATTTCGCATATTAAATTGTTTATGTTCAATTAATTATCAGTATACTAGTAGTATGTAGCTAAATTGTTTTATTATCATTAATTTTGAAAGACATACTCGTATTGTATTATAAATGTTTATAATTTTTCAATTATTGTCGAATCATATGAAATTTTCTTTAATAATACATAATAATTTAAATTGAACGATTTTTCCCTTCAATTGGAAAACATAAGATATCAATTGTAACTTATGTATCTGTCATAAAGTAATTATAATTTGAAATTTAACTTATTGATTTCTATCATTGAATTTAGACCATTATATGCTTGTAAGGTCACTTCCACTGGAAAATAATGGATGTATAATATAAACGTTTACATTCTTCATGATCACATACTCCTTTATTCAAAATAGTACACTTTGTAAAACAGTTACTCGTTTTCTGATACATATTTTATCTTTATTTACTTATGTCGTAGGTAATTTTTATTTCTTGATGTGCCAAACTCTGTTCGCCATTTTGCTGATAATTCTATACATAACTCTTCTAGTTTTGTTACACTCTGTACGAGCTTTAATGATAAACTGCTTAGCACTTAGATGTGGCAAAGAATGCTGCAAGGTGGCTTGGTTTCCTTAGGCGTAGCAAACAATTATTTAATCTAGAAAACTATGCTATTCTAATATAAATCGCATATAAGGTCTCTTATGAAATACAATTCAGATTTATGGGTTGGTGCTATAGCGGCTACCCTTCATTTTCTTGACAGAATTCAGTGCCGAGCTATTAGTGAGATTCAAGTAACTAAGCAAATAGACTCGCTTCAGCACAGACGGTGATTTTTCTGCTGGAATTACCAATTTAAGAAATTCAAAACAATCATTCACGGTTATTTGCTTATTTTCGTAATAAAACCCTCCCCTTACCCTCCCCTTACCCTCCCCTTACCATCCCATTAGCCGTATAAAATATTAATTGAATTGTTTTGTGCATAAGCATTAACGGGTAAACAATCCCTGAAAAATGACTTTGAAAAAAAAAAAACTTATATTATTGAACTAAATTTAAATTTATATTTTGTTGATAAAAGTATCAAAATAATATAACTTGGCCAAAAATAGAATAAAAACAATAATAATAATAATTATTAATGTTTCTAATATCATTTTTATTCAAAAAAACAATGACTTTCTTTTTGATTTCTAGAAAACAGAAATTGAAAAAAAGGTTGATTTGCTGGCATTCATCATTTTTTAATTACTGGAAGTCGATATGACTTTGGCTATTTTAAATTTTTTTCGGGGTACTCTACAAGCATATACGAGGGCGGATCTATAATGATCCGGGCTAACAATGAAAAAACAACTTTTGTTAAAAAATTTCATTTTATTTTTCAACATATTCTAACTTTTTGTTGCCATTCAAATAGTATGATTTGTCGAACTCATTAAAATATGCGTTTGTTTCGTTGATTACTTCTTGATGTGATTTCCTGCGAGCGATTTTTTCAAATTTGGAAACAGAAAAAAGTCACTCGGTGCTAATCTGGACTGTATGGTTGATATAATTCATGTAATTTAGACATTACAATTGCACCTCATTTGGCCTTCCTGTTGATGGTATTGTTGCAGTGCTTGTACAACCACGTTTAAATTCAGCAAACTAATAAATTACGGTTGAATTCGCTGGAGCAGCAGATGTGCCATAATATTTATCAAGTTTTTCCTTTGTTACTTTTGCGGTTTTTCCACGCAAGAAATAATGTTTTATTAATGAACGAAAATCGTTTTTATCCATTTTTAAAGAAAAGTCAAAAGTTGTATTCTTAATATGGTAAACAAAAACTAAATGACATATCGTGCTAAAAATTTACATGAAGCCTTTTGACTGATTGTAGTTGCAAAAAAAAAAAATACTAAGTGATCAGTAGCACCAACTCTTAGAAACCGGATCAATATATCCACCTACAGATCCATCCTAGTATATTTATATTATTAGTGAGTCATAATAGAGGTATGGTATTTGTTGAAAAATTTACATAAATCGTCGAATTTTACTATAATTATAATTTAATTATGAATACAAATTTTTCGCCTTGTCTGATATTTTATTGACTCAATGCTAGAACATCAATGTTTTCTGTTTGTTGTACTCGTAAATATGATAGTGTCTCTTCCTCAAAAAAAAAAAAAAATGATCTCTTTTTTTTTTAAATTTTATTTGTAGTTTGATATGCTATAATATGATGGCAATTTTTACATTTAATGAATATATGTCTTTTCGAAATCAATTATTTTTACTCTGTCTTAAATGTTTGGCACACATTTTTCATAGTTCTCCTTAAATTCTAAATTCCAACATTATTATCTTATTTTACAACATTGACATCTCTAATACATGTGCTTTTTAGTTAATTATGAAAGGACCCGATTAGAAATATTGAAAGTGTTTCTAAATACAATTATTATAATTCGAATAATTCTTCCTTACCTTTATTATATATATCAAAATATCCAATCTGTTTTACAAATAATCGGAATATTTAAAATAATCCATAAAAATAATTGTGCAAAAATTTTTAAGATAATCATTTTTCCTATTTTTTTATTTTAATTCCTTAAAATTTTAACCGTACTGTTCATTTCTATATTTATAAACAATTTCTTTTGCATATTATGAATATCTACTATTTAAAAGGTACCGATTTAAAATTTAAAAAAAAAAAAAAAACTATAGTGAAATTATAACAAACTAGAAGAAAACTATACTCAAAAGAAAAACCAAATATTTAATTAGTCCGAATTCTACTCCTTCTTTACGACAACTAATTTGAATTCAAATACCCAAAGTATATTGTACCTCAAAAGTTTTACGTTTTCTTTTTTAAATCATAGAACTCTTCGCAAAGTAAACAAGACTCGTATGCGAATAAAACCAATTGACCACTAAAAGAATATAATGGAATTTGCAAAATTTTTCCAAAAATTTATAAAAGCCCACTTGAGAAAATCGATGGCGCGTCGCACTATTAAAAATTATATATATAATCGATCGAAATTGTTAATTTTAATTTAATATAAACTAATAAAAAAGAGTAAAAAAATAAATAGTAGTAATAAAAATTTCCATCTCAATGAAAATCTATCCACACACATAGTGCTATTGGATTTTATTATAATTTTTTTTAATATTATTTTTAATTGGCATATATTTGATTTAAGAACATTCATTTCCCATTTTTCCTTTTTTATTTTTCGTTAAAGATCAATAAATAAAAACATGAATGGGAATAAGTATTAAAGAACAAAAAAAAAAAATTGAAATGCAAATTTTTAAAAGAGATCAATATAATTATACAGATCAATATAGTAGTCGATATACCAACATACGCCACCAAGTATTATTATTATTATTATTTTAGACTTTGTTTATATTATTCAAAAAAGTATTGATGAATTTTCTTGCTCTCGACATTCTAAAATTGAAACGGATATGATGATTGAGTACCAATTTTTAATAATATGTTTCATCTATTATATTTATAGTTTTTAATGTTAAATCTCATTTTTTTTAATGTACTACTCATACTAAATGTAGTACCGAGTATATTACACATTATTTTTGGTACTACTCATATACATATTTAATGTATGCTAGGAAATGTCAATAATATTTATTATAATTTAGAGGATATTTGAACATTTAACACAGAATTTAAAAAGTATGGTATTGTAGGTGAAGGTGACATAATATGTCAATAACATAATTTCATGTTTTAAAAATGGTTCTGTTCTTTTTCGGTTTCATCGCGTATGTAATGGGATTTTCAGACGTAAACATTTTTTATACACACATTATGCTCGTATATTCAAATTTGACACCATCAGATTTTCCTATCTCTATGGGTATTTTATTTGTCTAATCAAATACCAAATGAACAACATATTTCGGTCATTTTCCGCATATTTGAAAAAGTCGTCACTTCTTTAATCGCTACTTTCTAATTTTGGTTTTGCCACAAAATAATTGGGCTCGACGTGCGATATAAAATGTTTTTTTTTTTTTTTTCAAATTATTTAATTTTTTTAATTGTAAATTATTATGCAATAAAAAATATAAATTAAATTTGATTTCGAATATTTGTTAACCGATGAATTCAGGTTACGAAAACTAGACATAACTGGTGAACGTTTTGTGCAACACTCTATGTGATCATCTCGTAAATTAAAAAACACATCTAGTAATAATATAAAAGAGTATAATTTTCTTCTAAAATATTAAGGGCAACAGAAGAAGAAATGATAATAAGTGTGGCCTGCACTTAAATGCAAATTAAATAATATTTTTGATGTGAAAATGTCGACTTTGCATCTATATTATCGCCATTATTGGTAAAGAAAAATAATATTATGACAAATAAATAGAATTAAAGGGTTATATTCAATGTATCGAAAAAGTGTATATTGAGTATGTATGAGAACTGATCTGGGTATCGCCGTACTGAACATAATAAATAATGTTTTTACAATAGTTATTCATGATAGAATGAGTTTAGTCATAGTGACGTTTAATGGTAGATCTTGCTCATATCATATTTACCCGTTAAAAATATATAGTTGATTGAGGAACATTATTATATAAGCTGTTCGTTGTTAGACTCTGCGAACAAAGTTCCAATAAGGGACTATAGTATTTGATTTTGTTTATAAAACGTCTTAAAGGATAAATCGTTAAAAAAAAAAAAACAAATATACAGTTATGTTTAGAATTTAAAAAGTAGTGACTTTATAAATTTCCGTCCGTCCGTCTGTTCGTTCGCACAATAACTTGAGATTGAATACCATATAATGAAATTCTGCAATTGTCATTTTTAGTTAATTTATGGTTTTAAGTCCGAAAATTAATAAAATTGTGGATTACTCCTTGAAGTAATGCCTAGGATACCGCTCATGTGTATCCTTTATAGTCCTTATATTCATAAATAATCCTGTTCGCTCGATAAGTTCAGGTTGTTTTGAAATACCATCATTAAATTTCACAGCTGTTATTTTACTAAATTACTCAATTAGAACAGATAAAAGATCACTTCTTGTGAAATTTTGGTACATTTCATTTATACTTTTTACTCCTTACTGATTAAAATTAATTATATGATAGTAAAATCCACAAATGAAAGCATAGAAAAAAAAAGTTCTAGGTACGAGATATCAACTATTTTGCAATGCCATTTAATAAATATTTATATATAATGTTGTGATACGTTAAACAATTTCCAAGGCCTACTATATTTGACGAAACCAATAATACGTTTCTCTTGTTGTAAGTATGCACAGTTGTGATCGTTTTTTATTATTGGAAAATATAAAGCTATGAAATACAATTCAAATTGTTTTATATATATATTGGGGTTTGTATTTCAACTTTACCAACAATAAATATTTGTTATAACAATTTGAGGCAGACGTGATGGTGAAACTAGAGCGAGTAAATATAGTTTCGATTGACCTTTACATTAATGTTTCAAAGATGAAAATAATATTGCAATACTATTGGTATCCTCAGTGCTATATCCGATGTGATAACAGTTTTTTCACCGACCCATATAGTTTAGCGCTCCAAAAAAAAAAATCTACCACTCTCTTCAAATTCTCGTTTGAAGATCTTTAGTATGCCTCCTAACCTGCAATTATAATGTAACCAAAACAATTTTTCGATCTTTTAGCAGTGTCAACAAATGTATTTAAATCAAAAATATGATGTAATATTTAATAAGGAAAGTTAATTTACGGCTATATTATAAAAGGTATCTTATATTTCAAATAAATATCCGTTTACTTCTTATACGTTGTAAATTTGTTTCTATACTTCTTACACTTTGTACTAAAAAATATAGTAATTGATAAGGGACACGTGTCTGAAAATAAATTCAAAATTCAAGTGTTCTTATATTTCATGTATGTCAATTTTTACTTAAAATATTTTATCATGTATTTTTTTGGGTGTCGATTTTTTTATATTGAAAAATAAAATTGTTTGTTTGCCACGTTTTCGTATATTACTTTTTTTTTGCAGAAATTATATGATTTAAATCAAATATAATTCCATTACATGTGCTTTTTTAATTGATAAAATATTTTTCTTATATTTTTAGCAAACCGCAATTATTAACATGTTTTTGTGATAAAGTAAAGATTATCATGCTGCAATTATTTTGGACATAACTACATCAAAATTCACTCTATTGCTTCAAAAGTGAATTTATTGCTTCAAACTGAATGAATTTAGCTTTTTGCTTCAACAATTCAATTTATTGTTTCAAAATTCAACTTGTTGCTTAAAGAAAATCAACTAATTGCTTCAAAAATTTACTATATGCTGCAAATTTTTATTACTTTAATATTAACGTATGTTGAACAAATGGGGTTTATAGCTTCAAAAATCAACACATTTCTACAGACATCATTTACTTCATACATTCGATTTATTAACTTTAATATTCAACTTATTACTTTAATATTCAACATACATTATACTTCATACTTTAAGTTTCAACTGTTATTAAACAGCAACCCATGAACATAATTATGGGCATCAAAACTCGCAGTGAGTTTACTTTTTATTTATGAAAAATATTATTTGTGTTTGTGTCTTGCAAGATTATGAAAAACTATATTTCTTTTCAAATAAAATAAATGGTTTTAGTGAATGCAATTATTGATTGATTACAAACAATGATAGTGTCAGTCAGTATTTTAGGTCAATATGGCATTCACACATAAATTATTTTTTATGCTTAGCTACTTATTGAATTATATCCTTTTCTTGTATTCCAAAAAAATGTTGGCTACTGTGAGTAATAATTTTATAAAATTGTATAAAATCGTAAATATTGGAAGAAATTATAAGATGCGATTACAACAATTTATTGCTGTGTAGTTTTGAAGAAACGAAATACAGTGATTTAATTAATGTGTATGTTAAGGCCTGTCCGAAATGTGCAATTCGCCACAAACTGTACAGTTTCGCTACGCGTCCGAACTGGATTTCACAACTGTACAGTTTTACAAACACCGCATCGAGTTTTGAGATTTGGAAAAGAAAAATGTTACATTAATTATTACTCTCCGAAATGAAAATGCATAATTTAATATTAAATTAAATTGTGCAGTTTAATCATAACGTCAATCGTTGTGTACCTGTATATTCTTGTGTCAGTCTAGTCGGTATATTTGACCAAAACTATGTATCATAAGTATAGTTGACAAAATACTGCTTTTTCTATAAAGAAATGCAATTTCTCCAAATTATGTTTTTGGGTTTTAAAAATAATTTGTTTTCTTTTTATTGATGCTGCATTATGTTTATTATTATTTGTTTTGGTGATGTAATTCTTTTTATAATGACTATTATTATTATTTGAACAGTCTGGAAAAAATCTCTGGCACTATGTTCAGTTAGTCTGAAAGTCGATTTTATCTTGCAGATAATGTAGTAATCATTTTTAATAAACATCATCCACTTTTATGTATCTTTTTTAATATTTTCTCCATTAACTTTTCTTTTCTTCAAATTGTTATATAAGAATTTTCAACTTACTATCTATTTGAAGCTTCTGCATGCGAACCTATTATTCATCATAATAATTGATGAATTTATTAGTGTTTAGTATTTTTTTATTTATTAAACATTGTATTCATCTTGCAAGATTTTAAACACAAAATTATATTTATATATTTTAATGTTAAGAATTATATTTATACATCAAAAATTATTTTTGAGATGTTTTTAACATTTTCATAAAAAAAACTGAAAGAAACTAAACGTCTATCTGTTTAATGTATTCATCTATTCATCCATGTATTCGTTCGTCCATATTTACATCTGTCAGAGCCAATTATCAATTATTCCGGCAACGTTATTTCTCCTATCTGTCAGTATGTTTGTGTAAAATTTTGAGAATCATCTTAATATTTACGCGCATAGGGAGCAGTATTGCAATGTTAATTTATCATTTGAAATTTACATGTAATATCAAATGTAAACCCAAATAACTATTGAAATTTACCGGCTGGGAAATGTATGATCAGTCATAATTATCCACTAACACATTTGCATAGTTCTGTTACCTAGTTGAGTTAACATGGTTTTTCAGCACGAGATTAGCACTATCTTTTTAGTCTCGATCATACGCCATTACTGACATATATCGTGATCAAGTTACCGAAGACACCGCCTGGAGATAAAGATGAGTTGAGTAACCTCAATGATTGTCGGCCATACCATTCGTTACAAATTCTTGATAATATACTGTAACAAATAGAATATGACCCATATGAACGGACAAATAAACTCACTTATCGTTTCCATAATTTGTGAAGATATATTAATTTGTTTCTCTGATTTTTTATATAAGTCAAAATTGATTTATTCTCATTCAATGAGAGCCGGTATAGTGTGATTTTAAATTTAATAATTCACCACTGACTACAAATCGCGTGATTTATTACAAAAATACACAATAAAAATCAAATTAGGTTATCTTATTACAATAACTTGAATTGTACTTTACTGCTTACAAATATTTCAAATATTAATAATAGTCATGTATTTATTACTTGATAATTACTTCATAATGTACCGTTATTGGGTAATAGTTTCGTCGTATTTTTCATGCACTCTATGGTCAATACTTGTTTTTATTATATTAACGAATATCGTTCACTATAAAATTCAATTTTATTAATTTGTTTTTTTTTTTTAGTTGTGTACTGCAACACTTCTAGTAACGAGTATATTAACACTATCGAATTTAAACAGTGTTGAATGATTGATAGTTCCTTTATAAACTATTCAAATTTGCAGTATTGAACATTTCCTATAATTAATATAATAATCAACGGTGTGAATCACAAGTATTCTCTAGTTAACTTTAAAAACTATTGTAGTGCATATGCATTAAAAATTTAACAAAATTGTTTTCGAAAGATATGGGGGGAAAACATTGTACTGAAATAACATTAGAGTTCAAAATACTTTGTTGGAATGTTTAAAGTATATTTGAATTGGTATATTTATAATTATACACTAGTGTGAATATGAGTTGTTATATCGCTTAGCAAAAATATCGTCTCTGGAGTGCCATTAATTGCAACGCAAGCTGCTCTACTTTTAACGTTAACGTATATAGTTAGAAATATATTTAGTTACAAATTTTGTTTTGAATTCTTACCTGTATCCTGGGTTCAGGAAAATCGCGGCTCTTCTCAACCCATTGAATATTTATTGGAAATTTAGGCTGGGCGCTTAACGCGTACAAAATATCTGTAAAGAAATAAAGCATGTATTAATATAATGTATAACTGGCTATAACATATATATATTATATATATAAAATACCATAGCAAAGGTATTCGTTCCTCTAATCATAAAAATCACAGGCTAAACAAAAAATCGGTTGAATGACGAAAGGGGTACTGATAATAATCTTACCATATACTTTTGAGTTCAATGTTCTTATAAGTTTAATGTTTATTTTTTTCTTTTGCACTTAAGATAGACGTATATGATGACTTACAAATAAAAATAATATATATATATTTAGTCTACCCCGATTGTTTATACAATAAAACTATTAAAATTTGTGTCTTCTATAAACAAAAAAGTATAATGATCATGTATGGTTGAACGACATTTAATTCAATTGCATATATATATATATATATATTAATATAATAAATTAAGTTGAAATGTTAAACATATTTTATTATATGAATATACAGAAAAATTGTTGTAGGCTATAACATTGAAGAGGTGACGATTATATTCAAGATTTATCATTATAGATCTTTTTAATATTCTTATCCGTCTACACTATTATGATACCGAGTATCTTTTAGCTTTTGTTGCTGTGATAAGGAAAATGATTACATTAAAATTGAATTGAGCACAAATATGTACAGTGTCTTCTTATACATTTGGAAATACACATATGTTTATTTTCACAAATAACGTGGATCATATTAATTTAATGGTTGCCACGCGTTACTTTTAACCATATAAATACATATAACAGTTTAAATATGGAACATTGTTTTTAACTTTAGTTTAGCATTTTTTTTTTTCTATTTCTTTTGCAGAATGTACTCATAATAAATTAAATGTTTTATATACATTAGCAAAATCTCTTGGAAGAAATTGTCTAATGAAAATGACAGTTGTGAGATAACTGTTGCTAGGAAAATATTATAAAATCATTGCATGAATCACTCAAATCATTTAAGAAGACAATCTGTGAACTTGTTAAGATATCCAATTTTAATGTTTCATATTTTTTATAATATGGTAAAGTGTCAGACATTTGCATAAATCACGTAATATTGTCAAGAATATGTTGACACTATTACGTGATTTCATTCCAACTATACCAATATAACAGGGGTGGCCAAGCACCTTGATAGTCCGAGCTATTTATCAAAATTTGAAATTTTTCACGAGTAGTTTCAATTAAATACGTATTTAAAAGATATGCAAAAAAGGTCGGTCGATTACGAACGATTACGCCACTGTCTTTTATGTTTGTTGTTAGTAATTAAATCTAACATATAATAGCACAAAAATGAAAACGGAACTCGGATACATTTATCGAGGCCCATAAATAATCATTCAAAGAGCTGCATGTGGCTTGTGAGCTGCAGGTGCCCCCCCCCTGCTATATAATTTAAATATTTGAAATTATAATGTCCTTTTTTTATTTGCCGCCTGTTTAAAGTTCACTGACTCGAATTAGCTGTGTAAATGTCGACTACGCAATTGTGTTACTTACTGAATATTATTTAATTTGTTGCTAAACGTAGCATGCATCATTTGATGGTGATATCAATGAAGCCTGAATTGTAATTAAATTAAATTACATTTAATTTATGAGAATTTAAAATCATATTTAACATTACACACTTATTATTCTGTCTCAGATTATTTATATAGTAATTTTTCCATAATATTGTCCATTTATTTAATTTTTAATTCAATAATTAATTTCAATTTGTAATGTATTATTTCCATTGATAGAAACGTATCATTAAAGGATAAATAAATGTATCTCTGGATTGGTCATTGATAATTTCCAAAATAATAAATATTTGTTTAATATGTTTTTTTTTTATACTAAAGTGATAAACATTTAATACACTGATTATCGTTAATTTTATGTTTAAAAGATTATTAGCAATTTGTATATAAAATATCATTCTGTTTATATATAAATGTGTTAAAAGATTTATAAAGTAGGTTTCAAATATGGCTTATAATTAAAGACATATGAGTACATATATTATTGAAAATACATTTACTAGAATAAAAAATTCGCATAAACAAAAATATACAAACTGTAAACAAACGTCTTTAAAAGCAAAAGAAAAATAAAAAAAAAATTAAAAATTTAAAATAAAATTGAAATTAAACTTATATTTTCATTTTATAATTCTAAATTTTATGGTTTTCTTTTATTTTTAAATTTTAATTATTTGCACATAAACTATATAATTAAATTAACAAGATTAAGTTAATTAAATTTATCGACTTGTTTCTTTTTAAAATTAAATATAGAAAATTGAAGATTTTATTTATCAATTGAAATTAAAATTTGAAAAGTTGTGATTTCAATTAACTAGTTTCTAAATGTGCCAAATATATATGTGATATTGAAAAATTTGTATACATAAATATATAGTACATGTGACACTGTAGGCTCTGTTGAACTACAGACATTACAAAATTTATTCAAGTTTTCATAATTTGATTTAATCATGGTCGAAGTGCTTAGATGTAATTGTATGAGGCTAGGTTATATTACAGATCGTTCACACATTAATGACTATGCAAAATATGCACAGTTTCATATGATACAGTCCACAGTACGTTTCATATGAAAATATACTTTAGAAAAAAAAATTACCCAACTCTAATTCTAGCCAGTAAAGTGTTTAGGAAAGAGAAAATAAGGCTGGTCGCTGGAGCTCCAGACCATATTTTGCTGTAGCAAAATTAAAATAGTTAAGCTGAATTTCCATTCTCGTCTCAAGTTACAAGTTATATTAGCCGAGTATGATTTCCGTATATTGCGACTGTCAAAAATGTTAACATTTTTATAACCGATTTTCGTTTTATTATATTTAAGAATTTTGAATTAAATTATTCATCAACAAAAATATTATAGTATAATTAACTATATTTTATATATTAATAAAAATACTAAAACGATTAACCTATTAGATAAATCTAAAAAAAAAAAAAACAAAAAATTTTTTATTTATAAAACAATTTTCTGTGACAATTTTTGTTCATATACTCAAAATTTGTTCAAACCTTTACTGAACTGTAATAAATTATTACAGCCATCTCAAAAGATAAACATAAACCATCTTTTGAAGACTCACACTTTGCAACTACTAACTTTGATTTTGATTGACTATCGATAAAGAATTTAATGTGACTTGCAACTTGAGACTAGTATGGAAGTCCACCCTAAATCATCTTTTGAAGATTCTCACTTTGCAACTAGTAACTTTTATTCTGATTGGCTATCGATGATGCACGTTTTTATAAACATTTTATTTTGAAATTCTGTAGGATATACATCAAATTGATATTCGTGATATTTATAGGTCGATTAATCCTCTATACCAGGGGTTGGCAAGCTCCTTAATAGTCCGAGCTATTTATTATGTTCATCGTTAACTACTTAAAACGAAATTTTTATTTATTGTATTCAGCAGTACGATATTAATCTCCACTTGTACAACTTGACGTTTCGGTGCGAAAAAAATTTGCATGAAACAGAGTCCTTCCAAAAAAAAAAATAGAAGCATTTTAAATGAACTTTTCTATACTTATTTGGACATTGTGTTTTCTCGGCTGGTAAAAAATATTTGTAATGTATAATCTGTGGCTAAGTAAAGAATACATATTTTTAATTTTTCTAATCTCAATTGTAGTCAGTAAGTCAGTTATTAATTTTCAGTGCAAATTATACGCTTATAAAAGAGCATTCACCACTGTTCATTCTTATACTCCATTCAAGAATTCAATTATACTGCATGTTTATTGAAAAATATTTCCATTTCTTCATGTCATTAATTGTGTTTAATAATATATGACAGTCAAACCTAAATTCCAGGAATAAAAATTTTAGGTTTCATTTATCATTTTCTATTCTGCATAAAAACTGTTTAAATAACTTAAAAATTGAATTGATGGTCCTTTTTTTATTTACCTGATTATTTTTTTTTTTTTAGAACTTCCTTTTGTATAATAAAGTGTAATGAAACAAATCATACTTATGTGTACATGTTTCTTTGAAAGATTGTTGAGAGAAAATAATATATGATGATTGAAGACGAAATATCATTGTACAAAGAATAAATGTAAAAGATTAGGTGTGGAGTGGAGGTGTGTGAAAACGTATGTGCCTCTTTATAGTCAATGAATCTCATTCTTATTTCAGAATACTTATCTAAAGTATTAAATTCATCTTAATCTCGACGCTTACTACACAAAATATCTATTTATGACCTAAAAGGACTTAAAGAGCGTTTGTCGATTATATTGTAGAGAATTACCTCACACATAAATTAGGCAGATGTGATTATAATTGATTATATATTTTCACTATAAATAAACCAATTCCACAACAAGAAGAATTGTATTCAATTTTGTGAAAATACGTTCATTTTGCTAATTAATTAGTCATGTATTGTGCCAACGGTGCCATTCCTCCATTAATTTTCATAATCTATAATTAATAGTTCAAATAAACATACGATTATATATATATATATATATATATATGTGTGTTTATTTATCACATGTGAAAGATAGTCATCGTAATGCTTGGATAAGGAATGTGTAATGCAAATTTTGTAATTTTTTTTAAAAATTGAGATGACTAAGAAGAGACGTGCATTGATGAAAACAGATTGATTGATAGTTAAATGAATGGATGGATATACTTGAAGGTACAGTCTAATAAAGGAATTTTTAGTGACTGCATATTCTTAACAATATTATATATCCCTTTTATGTAAATTTCTTGTATTATATAAAAAACCGCAAATATTCTCAGACATTTTTTGAAGGTTCCAGCAGTCATAATGTATTTTTTTTCAGCAAATTTCCTAAAAATTGACAAGATGTAAAAAAAATTATTATCCAAACGGGTTTCCATTAATAGAAATCTTTTAGCACGTTTTTCTTTCATTGATGAGAACCAAAAAAAAAAAAAAAAATCAGTAAAGAAGAACCACAAAAAAAAAATAATAATACCTCAGACATAATTCTTGTAATGGTTTATATTTCATAATCTATGGAATTATTTGTGTTGAAAGGGTTGATGGACTTATTTGAGAAGTTTAATGACTTTATATTTTTTACTCTTTTATTTAACTATTTTGATTGGTTTAAATTAAACGAAAAAAAAAAATACTTCATTCATCTTTCTCTGGAATGTGTGTGTTGGTATATATGCTTATCAAAATCATGTGGAGGTCCAATGTTATATTCGATCGATTAAATGTTCAGGCCCATTACTAATATCGAGCGGTTCGTTATATCGAAATATATAATAACTATTTTCAATTAAAAAGGGCGATTGTATACATACATTAAATAACAAATAAATATTTGTAGTTAAGTAGTTCAGTAAAGCAATATATTGTGGAACTAAAATACACATTCTGAATGCATATTATGTAATTTCAACATTTTATTATCTATATATCAATTACTACTATATATCAATTACATTAAAAGCGCAAACTGAGGCTAAATGTATATTTACTTTTAGATATACATTTAGCCTCAGTTTACGCTTTAAAAGTAATCGCCAATACGTGTTTGCTTATGTTTTACTTCTAAACTTAACTTAGCGCTGTTGTACCTTTTTTTTCTTAAATTAAAGATATCATAATGTACTTCATTTGCCATTTTATGCATACATTTGATTTTTGCACAACTTATGCTTTATTACATTTAGGACTTTTTCAATATTTTCTTCTTCATCATCTGCATTGCCCTCGTTGATAAAACACATTTCGATATTAGTTGCTAATATGTCTGTATTGATATTCACATTTTCATTATAATGCGTAACGATTTTACAACCAAATTTATCTTATTTATATTTAAATATTTCAGTAGAGTGGTGCATAAATCCCTAGCTACCTAATTTATTGTTGATATGTTTTCTTGCAATCAGTCGACAAACAGGACATTCACACCATTTTTTTTTTAGCCTCGATCAGGCGCCATTAATGTATGCATGTATGTAAATATGGGTTGACTAACCTCTATGATGCTTATATGATGCTCTTCTATTCGTCATCGAAATGGTCAACTATTACAAAAATATGTTTTTTATACTAAAGTTATTCTGTAGGCAGTGAATACCCTTTAATAATAATAACACAAAATAACTTTTTATTTGCTCATAACGATGGATGAGAAAGATATGAACGTAGGAATGTGCGAACATTTGATTTAAAAGCCTGGAGGCCGTAAAATTCTGGAAACACATTCTCAGACAGACGGTCCCACAGACTAGAAGTACGCGACATAAACGTGCCCCGATATTTAATCGTGCGACCAAACGTAAATGCAACAGAATGCGAGTGTGACAACCGAGCTAGTCGTGTATTAAGTGGTAATACCCGAATATTGGGCATATGTGAGACTGTTAAGATGTATTATGGCTAAATTGTTTGAATTTGAGATACTTGTGACAATCGTGTAGTTGAAAAGACTATAAAGAAATTATTTTTCACTTTTTAATGCATTTCTGTTTAAGAAAAATTTTCAAAAAGGTTTTTTTTTATATATATTTTATTTTTCTGTTATTTCTACTGGATCTATGCTTGTATTTATTCCTAATCTTATCGTAAAATTCTATTGATTTTTGTTAACAATATTTTAGTGTTTAGCATACATTAAAAACTTTTTTTATATTGTTTCTGAATATACAAGTTACGAATGCAAGAAGACTCTTCAAATTCACTTCAGGATTAAGTATATCTTTTTTTTTTGTTTTTTTTTTTAAAAAAAGGTATTTCCGTTTTACATTTCAACACAAGAAATACAAATGATATGTGGTTTTTTTTTTAAAGTTAAATCTGTAAAACTTATGAATCAACAATTTATTTCTTTATTAGAATTTAAATATTTACTTTGGTGAATTTGATTAATTCAAATTATGTTTACAATGTTAACTAGTATATTTTTAATACTTGTATGTAATTGTTTTATGCAAAAATTAATAAATAATTTAATGCAATAATATTTTAATTATTACACAAAAGTTTAATCGTATGACGACTAGTATAGTTAAACCACAATTTACGTACATCTAAAATTTTTACGACCTATTTTAAATACACATGAAAAACATGCTAATGTGATACTTTTTTATGTTTTGTTAGTATTTTATTAAATTGTGTTTTTCTAAATAAATTATTATTTAACAAAAATATTTTATTTCACATATTATATGAAAGGCAGAATATTGAATTATATTATCATGTATATCGACATATGTATATTGGTAGGAATATACAAAAATCTTGCAAAAGCCACATGATAAGTAGCCAACTTTATTCAAAGCACCAGTGTAAGATATTGAAGTGTGGTTTCTAACTAATAGTTCTCATCAGTGCAATAATTACCCAGCAGAAAGAAAATATTCTGACCGTAGTTAGATGTTATTCTGTATTTTTCTATATAGTTAAATGAGTTAAATAACATTATAACTCCGGTGTGCAATTATAACCCCGAATATTTTCTATTTCTGCTGGGTAATTATTGTACTGATGAGAATTATTAGTTCGAAACCAAAGTTCAACACATCTTGCACTTGTGTTTCGCATAAATTTGTTATGTACACTGTGAAACAGTTAGTTCGACTAAAGTTTTAGTTTTAATAATTCTTTAGAATGGTGTGAGAAAAGCCACACGAAATTTATTCAAAAGTCGAAACAATTAAAAATTCTATTCTATAAAATACAGTCTTCTGTAAATAAACTTTAACTATTAAATTTAAACAAAAAAACACAACTTTAATTTTAATTAAATCTTCATTGTATCGAATCTTTGATGTCTAAATTCATTTCGATACTATAAACCCTAATGCTCACACAATGACTTTTTAGACTTTATAAATTAAAATACGAATATTGGCTCATAGCTATTAAGTATGATTTTGTATTATAAATTCACTTAATAAACGTTTATTTTTAATCATTTTAAAGGAAAATAATCAATCATTTTATTACATGTCTATTTGTGCAGACTATTTGGAATTTATAATTATTAAATAAACATTTCCAATTAATAAATTGCATTGATAATTTTATTACGTTGCACTTTATTTTATTTTTTATTTAAGATTACACTAATTAATTACATTTATATTTGATTTATTCTAAATAAATAAATATATTATAAAAATACATTTCCGTTTATTGTACGTGTGATTTTCAAATCTAAGAAATTACAATTCATTATTTTTATTGTATGTCGAGTATTTCAATGTCAATGTTTAGCAAATGTTATTTTCAATTAGATTGAATTAACTATATGCTCTTACGCGAGTATAGACTTCATCAAGGTTATTATAGCTAACATTAGTGAAGTTGTGCTTTCGCTTTTTTTTTAAATTTTTTTTTTTGTAATCCATTATCTGTTGAGCGTTGATTCTTATCTGATGTCAATAAATTAACTCGGCGAAAGTCGAGTAGTCGACCTAGTTTAGTGAAGAGAGATGGTCACTGGTTATACGAATCGATACTCTGCAACATGGAAAGTGTTCAGTGTTGGCAATGAATTCCGCGTGTACATCGACGGAATAGCTTCTGGCCAGTTGTTAAATAGTGTCACATATTATAAACCGTAATTTAAAAAAAAAATCATTTTCTGCGACAGTCGAATCAAAAGTATTATACCATTCATTGTCTTGGTAATTCGTATTTGTTGATAAAATGTAGGAATGTTGCTAATATTTTCATCAGTTCAAAACGTAGTATCATATATATACACAAATCCGTGGCTGCATGGAATTCAACACAAATTCAACCTAAGATTTATTTTTTTTTCTAAATATAATGTAACAAATATTTAAATTTTTGATGATAAACATTCGTCACAATTTTTTTTTTTTAATCTCGCAGGCATAGAGTTCAATTGATTGATAACAAGTAATTTATTAAAAGTGTACAATTTTAAAATTCGTTGATATCATAATAGTTAAATAATTCTGTTAT